>BRDA01007609.1:0-33155 GCA_036984385.1 Crenuchus spilurus | reverse complement strand
TTTCTCCACTACAGTTGTCCACTAACACTAGGTCTACCACTTTGTTCGACGGATGGTGGTGATCTCGTCTCTCTCTGCTCTAGTGGTGGTAGGCAGCTTGTTTCACCATCTGGATCACAATCACCTGTTGACATCACCTCTTTAAAATCATATCATTATTTTTTTTTCAAATCTCATTACTAGTCATAATTTTCCCATCCCTACTTTTTAAAATATGTTGCAGGGCTGAATGCATTTATATTAACAAATGAAATAAAGTTGACCAGACAAAACATAAGATATCTTGGATTCATACGGTCTGCAATGAAATAAAAGTTAAAGCAAAGGTAAAAAAACACTGCATTTTTAAAATGAGCGTTTTCTATACTGTCACTATTTTCTGATTTCGTATTTAACAAGTGGTGGTTTAGCATGTTTTATTTAGCAACTGACATGAAATATAAAATTCATAATTTCTCTGACAGTCCAGGTCTGTGATATTAAGCTTGGAATGTCCTATGAATTTAGTAGGGCCCTACTTATATCCCACAAATTAACATGCCTAAATCATCACACACTTATGTAATCTCAAGGAGGCTTGATCACAATGCCTTCCACAAATATTAACTCCCTTGCGGTAAAAATATTGTTTACTACTCTGTCAGGTTGCCTAGAGCTTCAGATACAACTGTACTCAGTGCCAGATTTTAGAGTTTGGATGTCTGTGAATAGAAGAAATTATAATTTTAGTTCTATGCTGTGCTCACTGAAGCTGTTTTTCCATTCATGCTGAGCTGCTGTAACATTTGAGCTGTGCTCGGTTCTGCTCCACTGGGGACACTGTGGGTGTAAAGGAAGATGGCAGTTCTGGTAAACAAACTTTTCCTCATGCTATCAGACCCCCTGCCTTGAACATGAGAACTTTCTGCCCTAAAATGTGAACCTGAATGATCCAGCGCATATATGATCCATATATATTCCTAAAATATGATCCAATTATGATCAACTTGTATATTCCAAACCCAGATTCAACCCAAATAGCAAGTTTACAAAAATTGGATCAAATACATTGTTTACATTAGCAAAACATTGACAAATGTTTTGCTAATGTAAATGGGCCAATGACATTCTGACAAGTGGGACATATGTTGGCCTGATGTTTGCTATCAACCATTGTTTGATGCTGGGCTTATTACAACAATTTACATAATTTAATCATATATGCCACAGACCAGCATGGAGTGAAGATTGGGTAAAAGGGGACATTTTGACACTGACCTTCATTCCTTAAAAATGTTTGTGTAACATTCTGAAAATACATCGAAATGTTCTGACCAGTCAATAAAATCACAAACCCACCCAAATCTCATCCAGACCATAATTAAGGTCTCACAGACTTGTGAATTAGCTTTAAGGCACAGTATGTCTTACTATAAATGAACAAGAACCTTTGGTTTGAAGTGGCGCCTGTATTGGTGATGTTTTATTATTTATTGTTGTTCTAAGGCTCACAGTATATTACAGAAAGGCTGGTTTATTTAGGGTTTGTTGAGGTATTTAGGGTTTGAGAATTCTACTGTTTGTTAGCAACAGTATCCTCATATCTCCAGTTATAAAGTAAAAATTTGAACATGTCTTGTCTGGTCGACTACATCTTGGGTTATGTGGAAAAATATATAAATATAATTTTTGAATAAAAAAAATATGTACTGATATTTTACTTGAGTTTCTACATTACTTTCACAACTACAGTGAATGTAAACTCACATACATGAGCATGTGGTTGAAAAGTAGCTGCTGTCTCAACACTTACCCACAATTCCATGTGTTATTATTTCCACCCAATTAAATTTTATAAGTGTGCCCATATGCCTTTTGGTATTGGGAATGTCACTGTCAGCAAAAAAGCCTTGCTTCTTGCCTACTGCTTAATCAGTCACTGTCATCATAGCAGTAGGTGTCTTGCAGAGAGTGTAATCAGTACAGCTCTAACGCTCAGTCATCACTATCAATACAGTAGTGGTTTATAATGACTGAGTAGAGTCATTATTATGGTTAGAGAACACTATGTGTAATTAGGTTATGTATATCATTTGCTGTAGTTAATTATGAATGTATTTCACCACTCGTTTGAATGTAGCACAGTAAACCTCTAATTAAAACAAACTCTACAGTGGGTCATATGTCACATGTTTTAATAAAAAATGTCATATATAGAATGATAAAACTTTAGAACTCTCTGTATGTTTTATACAAGGGTTAACAATTACAGTTGACAAAGATGAGGAAATAAAAATATTGCATGCACCATGGCTCTATAAGGATTGCCCATTCTTGTTTTCGAGCATTTTCATCTCTCAGTCAGCACCAAAAAAGATGAACAATGGAAGTCTGAATCCCCTCAGACTGAACAAAAGCGCCTGTGGCCTTGGCAGATTTCTAATGACCACAGCCTCAGTGTTTCTGGGGGCAGAAAACCTGACAGGATCCCTCTTTTTGAAAAAAGCAACCTTTCAAATCAGCTCCCCCAGGAAATTGAAAGAAAAAAAAAAAAAAGAAAACGCCTCTGTGGTGAGCAGTGGGTTGTTATACTGAGAAGATGAAAAAGCAGTGTAGTGGCCGCTAACTGATCTGAACTGAAACAGGAAGGATGTGTTCTTTTACTGTCCAAACGCCCTCTGCATCATTTCACTCATGACTCAAGCATTGTGATATTCATGTATCTGTGCTCAGTTAATCATTTGAATTATTGCTGGAGTTTCTCAGTACATTTTAAATGGTATTAATAGTTCATAGTCATATAATGAGGTGCACTAACATTTCATTTACATTCTGTTTACAGAAATAAATTAAGAGACCACTGCAAATGATCAGTTTCTCCTGTTTTACTGTTTGTATAGATATAAAATAAAAAAATTTTTGTCTTACTACTGACATTTCTCCCAAATTCCATATAAAAATGTTGTCATATAGAGCGTTTTTTGTTTTTGTTTTGGACATTTTAAACCCACAATACTAATGTATTAACTGAGAAGAGTTTGGTGGAATAACTTTTGACTTCATTGAATGGCTTGTGACAGTCCATCTTTCTTTTGATCACAGCCAATTTGCTACATAGTGAAGTACTCATGAACTAAACCAGGTATTGGATGAGAATTACTAATACTGGACCACCATAAGGATAGGTTTGGAAAGGTTTAAACCATTGCATTCATATACAGGAAATGAAATGACTCCTTACTGTATTGATGGATTTACCCTGTAGTGCCCAGATAAATAGATTTCTAAGTTGTAAGGTTGACAGGTGTGAACAAAGTTGTCATGAGACACAAAACCAAACGGATTAGACACAAAACAAAAGTCTACATGCTTCTAAAAAACTTTGGCTACATTGTAAAGACAACTCTGTCATATTGACAAATGACATCTGGATAAAAATAGTCCCCAGCATGAGTCAGAAGGCATGAATTTTTCATCAGTAAAAGTGTGGAGAACATGGTGCAGCAGGAAGATGTTAGGTGTTATGAAGAATGTGTGCGCTGTTGAAATAGACACCACTGTTGTGAAGTTGGCAAAGATTTGGTCTTTGATTGAGGGAGCCAATTGTAGAGCGTCATTCACAGTGCTGTTGCTGAGGGGAAAACTTGGTTGTCTTGTTAGAGCTAAAGCATGTGAAAATCAGTAATGAAAGTGCCCATATTCTGCATTTGTGTGCTTTATGTTTCCCCTTGATGTATATTTAAGCCTGTGTAATTTTATATACTGAAAACAGAACATGTTAAAATGAATATAACAGTTAATCACGCAGCCTTTAAGCATAATTGCATATTTAATAATTAATGCAGATTTAATTATTGAATAAATGTATAACTTAAGATTTATGTGGCTTGGTTAGCATTTTAGCCTCTCGTCACTGGGGTCTTGGGTTCAAGGTCCCATCTGGGGGGAGTTTCCATGTTCTTGCTGTGTTGTGTGGGTTTACTTCAGAGTTTCTGATTTCCTCACACAGTCCAAAAACATGGATGCCTGGTGAATTGGTTACTCTAAATTGCCCTGGTGTGAGTTAAGAATATGGATGAATGGATTAAGATTTATGTAAATGAGCTGCATTCTGATTTATTCAAAAAGCAGTCCACACTGAAAAACTTTAGCAAGAAAGAACAGAGCTAAACTACTGTAGACTATATATATATATATATATAAATGGTCTGTTTTCTGTGACATCACAAAACAATGATCTCTAAACAGGCCATTTTAATACTGTTTGTAAACAGTACATTTTGAAACTAGAATCATTAAAGTCCTACATGAAGCTCTTCAAAAGAAAAAAAAACCCCTGAGGACAATTTGTTTTTCAGTGATATGGTCCTATTAAAATATTTCTTTGAAGTATGACTGGATAAAATAAGGATATTTATCAGAAGTACATGAGTATGAAGTATGAAATACCCCCTGTACTTTAGTACAATATATGATGGGAGTTTTTTATTATCTGTAGACCATTAGATTATTAAAAAGACCAGTTATTGAGAGCCTGTAAACAACAACAAACAGTAAGTCCTAAACCACACTGACTAGTCTGTGAGCCTATTTAAAACTGAACTAGAATGTGCATTACATCTAGTCAAAAGTTGTTTTGGGTTGGGTTTTGACATTGGGTTGGGTGTGCTTTTTTTGGTGGTATTAAATAGGGTTTTGGTTTGTTGAATGTGGCTTGGAGTGACAGATTCATTTAAAGTACTGTAACATCATAAAATGATAAAATGTTTCTTAGACCTGAAGTGGTTTGAGTGAATCAGGTTTAAATGTAGCTTTCAGTGGTGCTTGTATGCTTCTGAGCCTTTTAGAATTTTCTACATTTCTGCATACATTTGACATTTACACACAAGTCTTTAAAGTAGATACAGAGAATCAAAACAATCCACAACACAAAAATATTAAACCTGGTCATTTATTTATTCAGGAAAATAATCCAATATTATATGACTGTGAGTGGTAAAAGTATGTGAACCTTAAGGTTTAGCAGGTCATTTGAAGGTGAAATTTGAGTTAGGTGTTGTCAATCAGTGGGATAACAATCAGGTGTTAGTGGGAGCCCTGTTTTATTTAAAGAACAGGGATCTAGCAAAGTCTAATCTTTACAACATTTTTGTGGAAATGTACCATGATACAAACAAAGAAGGTTTCAGAAGACTTGTAGATGATCATCAGACTAGAAAAGGTTACAAAACCATCTCTAAAGAGTTTGGACTCCACCAATCCACACTCAGAGAAATTGTTTACAAATGGGGGATATTCAATACCACGTTTACTCTCCACAGGAGTGTTCATCCAGCAAAGATCAGGCCAAGAGCAAGGTGTGTAATAGTCTATACAGTCATTCTCAGCTCACTCTCAGCTTTATTTATAAAGCATTTTAAAAAGTGCTTTATTTATAAAGCAACCGAAAAAGCTTTATCCCCTCTCAGTTTACGTATGGGCAGTCATGGGCACTTGAGTTATCAACTTTACTCTGAGTTGCACTTATGTCTCATACTGACTCGACTCTGACTTGTCAAAAATAACACATGAATGAGTCCATTATCATCCAGGCATGGCGTGTGAAAGTTTTCAGAAAAAATATTTTGTTTGTTTGTTTGTTTGTGTGTAAACTTTATTTCATTGATTTGGTGCACAGCCCCGTTTTGTTATGTGACACTTCTTAATCACCAGTCACTGGTAAGTAGCGTCAAGTATAAGCAAAGCAACATAGGAAGTATGGCTACAGGAGACCTTATACAGTAGCCTTTGGCTACAGGGAATTCAAAATCCTTGGAAAAGATGAAAGACATTTGAAAACACACTCAACAATGTTTGTCTAGGTTTGCTATTCTTTTCTAACTTCTAACGCGAAGCTTTCTGCTGTGTAGATATACATTAACTGTGTTTATCTACCGGTTCAGGGAACTTAATGGCAGAAAATTTAGAGTGGCCAGCGAAAGCAGCTCAGGTGGTGAGAGCGGTATTTTGCCTTATTTAATGCCTCAGAACAAAAACATATGTCTAAATAGCCAATGTCATCCCAGGCAGAAAGGCAATACAGAGGTGATCTTAAAGGATTTCATAATTTCCTGAAATCATTTATTGTCCCTGGTAGAGAATTCCAGATTTAGGAGTTTTTTGTCGTACGGATGACAAACACTTCCCAGTGAGTCAGAGCACAGTGACAAGGCATGTTAGTGATCCGTGGCATCCATTCATAGCAACTGCAAAAAAATGCATATAGTTCTGCACATATTTTACAGCTAGTGGTTCATGATGAACTAAAAGATTAATAGGCCATTAGCAGAAGAGTAAAATTTAAAGTCTTCACTAATCTCATTGACTAAAGGAAGCATTTGAGGCAGAATGTGGTGTAGACCACAGTCTCCCTTCAGCAACATTTGTCAGATGGAATCCATCGTTATGGTTTGTCCAGGCAGTTACTTATTGCCAAACCAAAGAGTCAATGTTCTTGTTGAGGCTCAAGGACATAAAGAGCTTTACATGTCACCCAGGGAATATAGCCAGCTGAAAGTGCTTACGGATGTGTTGCATTTCTTCAAGCCACCGGCCCGACACTAAGAATTATGACTCTTAGCGAAGCTCTTCCTTGTGTTCTCCCACTTAACAATCACCTCACCAGGATGCTAAGCTCTGTCTGCCACCTTGCTGGGTTGGTGAAACCTTTAAGAGCACCATTAAAGCACCATTTCCAGTGAATTTTTTGATGATGTGAGATTGGAAGATTCAGGTGAACATTCTGGAAAACTGTGTTTTGGAGACACAATCTACATACTGTAAACTCTTCAGGAACCATCCTTTTGCGTCTTCTGGGTATAACCACTACTTTCTGAGAGTAGCAGTGGAGATGATGAGCTGGAACCAAAAGCTATGTCTCTTAAGCTACAGGATATAAAAATAGTACAGCGTAATCTGAAATGAATCACAGCAGCATCTAAAACAGATTAAATAAACTGTTTAGATTTTTGGAGAAGCCATGCTATAGACCTTCCACAGCTATTTCCAATGGCCATGAAAGTACTGGCTGTTTCTGCAACCAGTGTTCAGTCATAGGGGTGTCATCATGCATCCTCATTGGGCCAACCCTCTCAAATTTGATCTTCTAAATATATAAAGGCAATGCTGTGTAAAGACAGAGTCACATCTAAGCCAATATTAATATTGGATGTCATGTGACATTTCAAAATTTCATAATTTAAATAAGAATAAAACCAGTAATGATCATGTCATGTTTTTGAGTTAAAATTGTGAAGAAAACATGTAAAAGCTAAACAAAGAAAAATAAAATGTGTTAAACTTACAGTAAACAATACAATTATGTTAATGTTGTGTTTATACAGCGCAGTGGAGAAGCTTCTCACATTTTTAATGTAGTGATGGAGGAGCTGATAAATAAGTTTACAGCCAAATAAGTCTAAAGACGATTCTGCTAAAACCAAACACAGTTAAATCTCTCCACTTTGCTTGTTCCACTTTGCTTTTTTTAATGCTGCCCCTTCAAAAATGATAGCTTTGTCATCTAAATGCTCTTCACATAACCGTAGAAGGTGAAAGCACAACTTAATTCACTTTAAAAATTTCATAAATGTGGATGGAAACCCAGCCTGTATGTCATACTCTGTCTTAGTCCACATTGACTACTCTGTGAGACCCTAATTAAGATATGGATGAGGTTTGAGTGGGTTGAGAGAAGTTTTGCTGACTTATTTTGACACAAATGACTGAGCTGAGCAATGACTCAAGAGCCTTGTGAAATTATGCCCTGCTCGCTGGAAAACTACTGCTTTAGTGACTGTATTTTTCTGATTGCTACTAAGCATTGAGAAGAGATGCTACAGTTTATAAAATAATCTGTGGTACCGATACAGTTTGAAGAGATCAAGCCTCATAATGTGTCATCTGGTGATCATATAATATATATTTACACATATCTATTATGTGTAATTGAACATGTTTTATTTAACAATTGCTGTGCAATGTAACACTTTCATTGAGTTTCTATTAAATCTCTGATATTTAAGAGGCTACGTCCGTGAAATTAAGCTACATTTCCTGTGAATTCAGAAAGGCCATATCTATAAATAACATTGATTTGTGAACAGCAAATCTGTTTAAATTACATTTAAGATCCCTGCAAGTGCCAATCAAGGTCAATGGGATAATAAGGTCCTGCTGGTACAGGTGCTGCTTGGGTGATTCTCTTTTTAAAGAGATAAAAGCACACCTCAGCTGTTATTTCTAGAAAAAGGGTCATGTGTGATACAACAGTATATTAATATAACAGCCTGTCTCTGATATTTACTTTTCCACTTACCTCATATGTACTTGATCAGCCACTACATGGTTGGAGTCCAAGTTTTGTTTTTCAGACTAGAGCTGTGAGGCTATCTAAGCTAGAACTCAATAGTGTACATAAACCTGATAATACTATACATACAATGCATGTTATTCATGCAGTGAAACACACACACACACACACTAGTGAACACACTAGGCTGTGAGAAT
Source organism: Crenuchus spilurus (assembly GCA_036984385.1). Taxonomy (NCBI): domain Eukaryota; kingdom Metazoa; phylum Chordata; class Actinopteri; order Characiformes; family Crenuchidae; genus Crenuchus; species Crenuchus spilurus. The sequence goes on along the minus strand of BRDA01007609.1, from coordinate 24,629 downwards.
TTGTGCCTGAAGCAGTGGGCAGCCCTTATCCACTGGCGCCCGGGGAGCAGTTAGGGGGTTAGGTGCCTTGCTCAAGGGCACTTCAGTCATGTCCTGTCTGGGGATTGAACCAGCAACCTTCTGGTCACAAGACCAGATCCTTACCACTAGCCAGAGGTTCTGCTCAACCCACATTACTCAAGTGCACCTGGAGAAGAGGTCCCACTGCTACCAGGTGAAACCATCAGGAGTGGATCTCTCAGGACATCCACGCCACTCCCACACAGTGACATACCTCAAGTGTGCTGGAGGAAAAGATCCCACCTCCAGCACACAAAATGTCACCAAAGGTGGACCTCAAAAAGTAGACATGCCACTTGAGGGAGCTAGAGGTAGATCCTCCTAACCAAGGTACACAGACTCCCAGGAGAACCTGCCAGGAATTACAGGTTTATGGGTGAAACATACTCACACACCACAGGACAGAAAAGCCAGGAAGTTGTCTGGCTCAAGAAAGAAAACCCAGAAGTTGTTAAGTGAATATTTAATAATAACTGCTAAATAATATGTTATGTTGTAACAGGTCTAGTAGTCTAAAGTCTAAATGTCCACCCTCAGCTCTTTACCAGCACAACAACATAAACAGTCCTTTCTATGTGTACTGTTCTGCCCCATTAGATACCTGTCAAACGGTATTATATGTTTCTGCATTCGCTCCATTAAACTAGTGTGCAGTAAGACTGGAGTCAGTGAACTGTTATGACAGGGGCCTTGCTGATGCATTTCAAAGCTACGTTTAGTGGTGGCTTCATTCTGACAGTGCTTGTGTAAATGCAGTATGCATATGAAAATATAAACTTCAGTTTATATGGATCCTTCAGAGTTACATTAGACCTGCTAGGATTCTGAAAGCTAGCTAATTTTGTTTATAATTAGTCTGTTAGAAAATACGAACTGTATCCCGCCTGACCACTTGTTTCCAGCACTGACACAAATACACTGTAGTGATGCGTGATGAGAGTAGTAGATTATTTTATTCTGGACAATGCATCATATGGAACTGTGATTGGTCAGGATGATCACAGCACTTAACAACAAACACTGTGATATGTTCAAATGTTCATTTGTATATTGCATATTGCTTATTATGCTTAGATTGCTTATTATGATATCAAGAGTACTTGTGCATTACATTGTGAAGTAAATTGTGCACAAAAGTAGAAGATGTGATAATGTATTTACTGCACATTTAGAATATGAATAAAACAAGGAGTTTAACTCAAAGTGCACCGACTTAGACTATATTGAGCAGATCTAATGTCAGCACTCTGAGGGGTACTTTGCAGTGCTGTAATGTTACTGAATGGTTCACATCCTTAGCGTTAACCCTGAGCTACCTTTAGAATCAGGACAAAGTGTACAGTTCAATAAATGTGTGCAGACAGGCTCAGGTGTTCATGGAGATGTTTGTTAGCTTGTTCAATGGGCAAAATGATACGTAAATTCAATTTGAATGAATGCTGCTGTGTTTTAAGGACCCAGGTCAGTGGTGCTGAAACCTCACTGGCCTCTTAAATTGTATTTACCTATTTTATTCACTTTTCTTAGTCATAGTAGATCAGTCGAAAGTCCAATTTTTTCTTCCTTAGTTTAAAAATGGAGCTGTGAGGCTAACATTGCTAACAAACACTGCTTCTCCGTAGTCACCTAAATAGCCCAGTTTAGGGTTTTTATTTATGCATAGCAATACATCACAAAAAAATTGTCTCTCAACCCACTCAAACCTTATTCAGATTGTAATTAATGTATCATAGACTTGTGTTTTAACTTTTACTGTGAGCTTTAAAAATATCACAAACTTGTGCTGTCTGCAGTATCAAACTCACCCTAAGTAATATTTACATTGACTAGCATGTGATACCTTAATTAAGATCTGGATGAGTCTTAAGTAGGTTGAGAGACATTTTGGTGATTTTTTTACAAAAAAGGCTGGGCTATTTAGGTGACTATTGAGTTTTAGTGTTTGTTTATTGTGTTAGCTTTGCTAGTTCTATACTAGACAAGCAAAAATTGGACTCCATACATGACATTATCTGAGGTAAGAGTAAGTGAGATTGTGTAAATATGATTTTTGAACCATTTTTCAGGGTCATCTGTGAGAACATTCTAGTCTAGTTCACCTGCATCCCCCAACTCCAAACTAAAGAACATGAGCATGTGCTCTTTATGCACACCTGCCTGTCACCATGACACTCAGTCTACAGTATGTGTGTATTACACACACATCAGAGAACCATTGCACACATACTGAGAGCAGACAGGTGTTCACCGAACATGTCTGGTCAATAGGTCAGCTTTTATTCTGCTCTAACTGCTGAAACCAGGCCAACTGAGGAAAACTACATTCAAATGTATTTCATTCAGATTTGTGGGGTGACATTTTTTGGTTTGTGGAAAAAAACTTGAAATTGCATCTTAAACTATTACAAATAACTTTTGTGATAAATAAATAATAATTTCTAATGAAGAGCTGATTATGAAATTTGAACTAAGTATACCTCACTCTGTGTGAAAAAGACTGATGTTACAACATGTGCTGAAAATATCCAGCATGCATTTCTTTTCTCCTGATCAGGTGGTGACGTGGTCTGTATGGAGACGTGCAGCTATCTTTTTCTGTTGTATCTTCTGAATCAAGTTTATTATCCAGTACTGAACACTCCTCCTGTACAGTGCACTGAAATATTATGCATGGGTTGCTGCACAATTCACAGGGTGAAATATCCAAAATCCTGTGCTGTGTTCATGAGGATAACTGGGGGCTTTAATGTCTCACTGCAGTGGCAGGCAACCAGTGGAGACAGCTGTGGATATTAGTCATCAGTCTACCCACACTATAATTGTTCAGGTCAATCTTTTTCATACACTGCGGTTTGGTTAATCCAAATTGTATTGCCCTGTATTATGGTGGCTAACAACACTGCAGCCACATTTTGGATCATTCTTGGTGGCGTCAATTACCAGGATGGGCTCAAATGCAGATAGTAGAGCTGCAGGGATGTGCACAGGGAAAAATCACAAACTAAAGACCACCTGTGGTCAGGAATCGATCTGGCATCTAGGGAAATGAAAAGCAAGGTGCACTGCCATACTAACTGCCGCACCATTGAGGCTGAGAAATATGTGATAGCCTTTAGTAGTGTGAACACAAGGGGAAAGGATTCACAAAGCCACACACAAGTTACCAGATAAACTTTGTCAAACACTCACACAAAACATGAGGGGTGCTGGAGAGAGAGGACCCACCTCTTTCAGGTGAAATATCACCAGGAAACAAGCACACACACACACACACACACACACACACACACACACACACACACACACACACACTCTGACTCCACATCAGATACACTGAGTGAAATCTTAAAATAAGTCAATCACAGCTGTCCTAGATAGCATTTTTTTCTGGCCCACATCTGGCCCTCATCCCCCATTTCATGTGGCCCACCCATATACTTATATATTGTACATACATTCATATACATTCATTGTCATTTTCTGCACTGTGTACAATTTTATTACCACTCTCCTTTATAACTCTCCTCTCCATTGTACATTGTTTACTGTACATTTGCATATTATTATTATTATTTTATATATATATATATATATATATATATATATATATATATCTGTTTTAAAACATGTGGGCCAAATGGGTTTTTATATGTGGGCCAGTGATATCTCATATGTAGGTAGTACTGCCATATTTCTGCCAGAAGTGGACCGCATCTGTCATGGTACACATTTGGCTTACAGGCAGTTTGCCATGCCAACAGTGAACCAGCAGTTCTATTTCTCAGCCAGAAGTAGCTCACATCCGAATGCTTATCTGGGGTATCACATGCAGATCCTCAGCATGGATTGCATTCAACCCCTTCAACAGCACAACTAATTTAACATAATAAAGTATTGACTACAGATGATGCTCCACTGCCATGTGTAGAGGTTTTGAAATCTAATTTCTAATTTATCTCAGGTGACTAAAAGACTCTCTACACTGACCAGGCTTGTTTTTACACTCCGTCTTCCTTATCAGCTTCACTGACCATATAGGTGCACTCTGTAGTTCTACAGTTACAGACTGTAGTCCATCTGTTTCTCTGTATACTTTGTTATCCTCCTTTCACCCGTTCTTTGGTAGTCAGGACCCCCACAGGACCATTACAGAGCAGGTATTATTTGTGTGGTGGATCATTCTCTGTACTGCAGTGACACTGATGTGGTGGTGGCGTGTTAGTGTGTGTTGTGCTGGAATGATGAGTGCTGAAATTTGTAAACACTGTCTGTTCACTGTCCACTCTCTTAGGTACATGCACTGTGTTGATCCATCTTGTGGATCAGAGAGTGCAGCTAATCTTTGGTTGGTGGAATGTTCTCTGCCTTGTATGACAGAGGTTTAAGCCAGCAGCTCTGCTGTGTCTGAGAATGATCCACCACCCAAATAACACCTGCTCTGTGATGGTCCAGTGGGGGTCCTGATCATTGAAGAACAGGTGAAAAGAGGCTAATAAAGTATACAGAAAAACAGATTGACTACAGTCTGTAATTGCAGAACTACAAAGTGCATCTACATGGTCAGAGGAGCTGATAAACTGGACAAAGAGTGTAGAAACAATAATGGAACTTTAATGTTATGGCTTAGTGGTGTATTAAAAATGACAGTTTTATTGTATATAATATTATAACTGGCTGTTTTATGAAACTTGTGGTATGATTTAAACAGCTGTGGCTGCTTAAGTAAGACAAGAAGTAGCTTTTATTTTCCCTGATAACCTGAAAACAAGTCTGTCTGACAGTGAGAAGCTTCAGGCCTCTCTTGATTGCTGTGTGTAGATAAGAAGGAAAGCAGACTGTCCGTTCCCTCAGGGCTGCAGGCCTCCTGCAGATGGGCCGTTAGCTGTCAGCCTGGCTGTGAGATACTCACAGTCCCTCCTCTTCAGGGACACTGTGGGTGGAAAGATGGTAAGAGTGAGTGAGGATGGGAAGAATAGAGCAGTGTTTCATGTACAGCAGAGATTACTATCACAAACGCCACTGCTGCTGACAGGATATTTCAAAGGTCATAAATCATAAAGGAGAACAATTCTTTACTTTTGCTTTATTAATAAGGCGTAAACATTTTTGGTAAGTTATTTTGTCCGTTTGTTTTAGCACAGCCCATTTTTATACAACACTGTTGCTCCATCCATTCAGTCTTCACGGTTTAGCTCCACCCATTCAGCCTACAGCAGTTTAGCTCCACCCATTCAGCCTACAGCAGTTTAGCTCCACCCATTCAGCCTACAGCAGTTTAGCTCCACCCATTCAGACTACAGCAGTTAAACACCACCTTTTTCATTTATAGCAGTTTAGCTCCACCTATTCAGTCTATAATGTATCAGTACCATCAAATTATTCTAAAGCAGTATTTTTGCCGTATCAGCCACATCAACGAAAACTAATATTCAATTTAGTTTCGCTTAGAAAATATAATATGCAGTAGACAGTGCAGTAGGATGCAGGTGTAAATACAGGGCAGCAGCAGAGCAGAGCTGTTCCACCGGCTGCTCAGACTGGAGGTCTCTGGTCTCAGGGGGGTCTATGGAAGCTTGCTCAGCCTCACTACTGCACTGACCTCAATAAATCAACCCAGATTAAAGATGCCAAACTGGCCTGAGCTGTGGAACCTGGCTCTCTGAAATTACCAGTTTGGATAGCACAAGGAATGGAGTGTTAAAAGTCAATCGTAAGGTCAGATCCCTGAGGGAACTTTATTAGCCACTAAGAGGGATTCTGTGAAAGCAGTAAAAGCATTCAGATTAAAGGAAAAACGTTTATACAAAAGTTCTGGTTCAGTAAAATATATTGTACATTTTTTAAAACAAAAGTACAGAAATTTGTACAGTATTAAACACTGCCAAAAAGGTTTAACAGGGTTCTTTGGAACAATGTTATAGATTAGTCCTTTTAATGCAGTGGTGCTTGAATGTTTGTGAACAATTTAGAATGTTCTATATTTCTGTATATAGACCTCCTCCTGAAGTGTTTTGAGTGAATCTGGTTTAAATGCAGCTTTTAGTGGTGCTTGAAAGTTTCGTAGCCCTTTAGAATTTTCTACATTTCTGCATACATTTGACATAAAACTTCATCACACTGTCACACAAGACCTTAAAGTAGATAAAGAGAACCAAATCAAACCACAATACAAAAATATTAGACTTGGTCATTTACTGGTGAAAATGATCCAATATTACATGTCTTAGTGGCAAAAAAATATGTGATCCTTTAGGATTAGCAAATAATTTGAAGGTGAAATTGATTTGATGGATTTATACCAGGTTTTGTCACTCAATGGGATGGCAAGCAGGTGTGAGTGGGTGTCCTGTTTTATTTAAAGAACATGAATTTAGTCTGATCAATGTCTGATCTTCACAACACATAAGAGGTTGTGTTGATGCTCTTTAGACTGGAAAAGGATTTTGGACTCCACAAATCCAGTCAAATAATTTATAGAGATGGACGAAATTCAAGGCTATTATTACCCTAACAGATGTGGTTGACCAACAAATATCATGCCAAGAGCAAGGCATGTGCTAGTCCATGAGCTCACAAAGGAACCCAAGGTTACAGTATGAGTTCACTATCAGGAGAACACTGAGCAACAATGATGTGCATGGCAGAGTTGTAAGGAGAAAGCCACTGATCCAAAAAGAACATTGTTGCCCATCTGCAATTTGGTATATCACATGGACAAGTCAGAAGGCTTTTTGAATAATGTTTTGTGTACAGAGAAGATGAAAATAGATATTTTTGTTTTAAATGAGAAGTGTTATGTTTGGAGAAAGAAAAACACTGCATTCCAGTATAAAGAACCATCTGTGGTTCTATATAATTCCATCTGTGAAACATGGTGGTGGTAGTGTCATGGTTTGGGTCTGCTTTGCTGCATTTGGGCCAGGATGGCTTGCCAACATTGATGGACCAATGAATTCTGCCAGCAAATTCTGAAGGAAAATGTCAGGACATCTGTCCATGAGCTGAATCTCAAGAGAATGTGGTCATGCAGCAAGACAATGACCCTATAAGCATTTAAGTCATTCTACCAAAAAATGATTAAGGAAGAATAAAGTGAATGTTTTAGAATGACCAAGTCAAAGTCCTGACTTTAATCCAAAAGAAATGTTGTGGAAGGACATAAAGCAAGCAGTCCATGGATTCCTCCAAGCTGATATGCAGGACTGATCAACCTGAAATGTTTAGTTCTTGTAGTTGAGCAATTGTTGCAGGACAAGGAGGTCACACCAGATACTTAAAATAAAGGTTCACATACTTTTGCCACCGGAACATTTTCCTCAATAAATAAATGACCAAGTGTAATATGTTTGTCTCATTTGTTTGATTTGGTTCTATTTATCTATTTTTGGACTTGTGTTTTAATTAATTTTTTTGTCAAATTTATGCAGAAATATAGAAAATAATAGATGTCACAAACTTTCAAAAACCACTGCAGATGGATATTTAAAGAAACATTTATTTAAGTGATGTATTATGTATTAAAGGGTCTGTATCACAGATTTTTTTATTCATATCATGGATTGGGAAAATGTAGAGAAATGAGTTTGACTGGTTGTATTTAACTTAATATTCTCTCCTCATACAGAACATGTACATGATGTTGTAAAAACAGCCCATTTCAAATTCCCTGTTTTTTGTAATGTGTGGCTCCCTCGCTGGGCATCTTGTGCTTCCCACCTTATTACTTTTATGGACATGGAAATACAATCTTAAAATAAAAAATAAATTATCATACCTGTAGATCATTTACTTGGTCTATCAACATCAAACAAAAACTGATAAAGAGTTTCAAGCCAGCACCATCAAAGGAAATTGATTCTATTTTGAAAAACAAGATCAATTTACATAGAGCCTTTCTCAAACTAAAAAATGCTTAACAAAGGGAGAAAAAAATGTAGTTCAGAAAAAAGAAAAGTATGAAAAGAGTGGGATAATTTCTGAGTGCCCAAGGTAAGTGTTCCATAGTTTGGAATAATTATTATTATTATTATTATTATTATTTTTATTATTTTTATTATTTTGACTTTCCTATATTTGTGATCAATGTGATTGGTGACTCTGAATGTTAAGACTCTTCAGTAGCTTTTTTTCTTTTACTTGCAAAAAAGCAAAATAAGGCCTGTTTTCCCAATGATGCTCTGTCTGTCTGTCTGGGTATGTAGTAAGGGTAGTAGTGCTTCAACCCTCTTAGAGGATTAGCAAATAAACCTCATAGTCACACTGTTACTCTGTATAATATGCTTTTGCAATAATCCGATCACGTCGAGAATTACCCCACTTTACTTTGTGGATTTATGTAGAGGCTGCTGCATTTCATCATTCTAGCAATTACAAATGAACATAAATATCAATGAAGTGAAAGAAATTTGAAGGGGAATTTACACTAAAATGTCTTACATTTCTGCATAATTAAATGGCTGCTGTGAAATGCTGCATTCTAGAAACACTTACCACACAGTGCTGGTGATGTGAACCACACATCTAAATACTTATTTGCCTCTTAAAGCTTACAGAAGATTATTAAATAAAATGGTTATAAATACATTGCCTGGTGTCTGGGAAACTGCCTGATGTCAGGAAATAGTCCCCAAAGATTTTCTACTATTATTTTACTCTGAATGAATTTTTACATGTCAGACACTGAATGAGGGGGACATTGTGAAAATAAAACCAGAATGTAGGGGCTTGTTTTCATCAGTCCATAACTTTACTTAAAATATTCAAATGCATTTCATTTCTAAGCAATCAGGACATTGATAAAACTAAGATGTTTTCACTCAGGAAAGTGGGTCATGGGTAAACATTTGCTGCTTTTCTGCATCTGTGTGTTGAATTTGCTTCTCGTTGCTTTCCTGCAGTGGTCTTCCTTAGAGAGTTTAGGGAATCAGATCAGTCAGGCTGTGCTGATTGTGCCAGCGAAAACCCTCAGTAGTGCAAACAGTACTTTCAAAGCAGTATAAGTAGCAATATAATATTCTGCTTACTTCGTGAATGTGCTCTTGCTGAAAGAAGATGCTTTTAAAAAATGTGCATAAAAATTTGTTGTTTAACACTAATTTTTTATTTAAAGTTGAACTAAACCAGGGGGGCACAAACATTTTACACATGCTTATACATTATCTACAAAAATATATGATGGAATAGCATCTCAATTACTGACGCTTTGCCATCACATCTTAACTGCCAGTAATCTGATACTGATACATTGAAGATATATAGATTACTTGTATAAGGCATCCCAGGAATAAAATGTGTCAACAAAGTGTGTTTGAGAAGATGACATTCCCAACCTTTTACAAATGTTGATGGTGTTTGGATGAACACTGAAATGTTCTTCTTATCTGCTTAATCCTATTCAGGGTAATTGTGAGTCCCCTACCCCTTCTCCGGGCATAGGGAAGAGCATATTTCATATATGTATATACACTTATTACCAGATATGATAGATGAGACATCATTGTTTTTTTTTACGTTTTCCATCACCCTTTTTCACATTTTGAAATTAGCTATATTCTAACTTTCCAGCTTATCCTAGCATCCTAGCTTTTATAATGGTTTTGATTATTTATTTATTATGCATTCTGAATGAATAAATGCTGAAAAATGTGTTGATAAAAGAAACAGACACAAACATTGTGTCCTGATGAATGAAGTTAGCCGCAGACCTTGCATATCACTGTTCTTTTCTTAGTGCTGTCATTAGTAACGTTTAATCCATGAATCCAGATTTGATCATTTTTGGGACAGCTCTTTCCATGATAGCTGCCTTGTATGATGGTGTCTGGTCTGCTGTGTAATGGTAGTTTGCAAGGTTTGGGTGCATTGCAACAGAAATCACCCAATCATGTTTCATAAACAAAATCTAACTTCTAAATAGCTGCATGGACAAAAGCAAGTATTTAATAAAATGTCCTTTCATGTCAAAGTTGAGTCTTTTATCAATGAAAGCAAGGCAAGTACTTAAATGTGTGACTCAAATCTGACTCAAGTGAAGTCATTTGAATAGAGCTCCACATATCCCGTATATCAGTATTTCACTCAGTGCTAACTGATATGCTAATATACTGGTAGACTTTTTTTATTGTCAGCTACATTAGTCTTACAGTTTCAGTACAAAGCTAATGAAGATACCAAACATGTCTTGACTAAGGGATACATATGATTTCTTTATCAAACAATTCCTTTAAGGCTCTGAATCCTCCACATCCACACCCACGTTTTGATCGATGATGAGGCTCTGAGGGGGTGGTGTGAGGTGTGGGTGGGGGTATAACTCTATCCTGCAGGGTAAAGGAGCAGAATGGCCTGGCTCTGGAGGTCTTGAATTATTAAAGACGACATACTGCAGCAGAACAGAGGGAGAGCTCTGTGGGCTTTATTGAGCCCCCATGCTGCAAATGCTATTTGTGGGGTAAAGCGATGGGGGCGGCCTGGCTGGAGTCTGAATGCGACAGAGGGGTTCAGAGAGTGTGAGGGTAAGGCTGATAATTGTAGTAGGAAGATCAGGAAGGGCATGGTTTCTTCTCATTACAGCTGGTACACCAGAGGCTAATAGCTGGGTAATTAGGAGTACTGCATCCTGCATAACAATCTAGACTGAAGACTCTTTTTTAGTTTTATCTTAACAGATTAGTATCACAGTAGTTCATCTTAAATGGCCCAATAGTCTACATTTTATTTATCCTTCCTTGAGGTCCACTTATCACATCTGCTCCAATTCTGGGCCATAGTTCCATGTATCATTCCAAATATAAATAATAAGTGGTTTTTTTATGTGATAATCTTTCAACCTTAGTAATTTTAAAGTATGTTTTGTTATCGTCTCTTTAAGTTTGATATATCAGTGCAGCTCTTAAAATCTGAATGTAGTTCATTTGTTTCCATAATTTAGTTTAAAAAGGTAAACAGTCATTTTATATTCATTACTGCTAATGTGATGTGAACCTCCCATCACAGTCTCGTGTCCACGTGCTGTTTGTTTACGCTTATGTCATGTCCACCCTTATCTTGCCCCATCATGACTCGGCATTTGTGCTCACCTGTATGTACGTATAATGTATAATGAATATTTTGTATGTAATATGAACAACTAAGAACTTTTTCATAGTATTTAATGTTTTGATGTGGTACTGTATGTATGTGTGTCCTGTATTGTACATCCCTAAAAAAATCAGATTACAACACTCCTTATAACTTCAGCATAAACAGGCTGGACCAAAATGTAATAGGATTATACACCAAACACACCAAAACTGAGCTAAAAAGCAGTAACACTACCTCACTCCTACCTCACTTTTCTACCACTGAGCATCAGGAGCCACAGCATTTGTGGATTTTATCATATGCTCAGAACAGGTTGAAAAACATCTTACATACAATACTAAATTTATTTTTACTATTATTTGTGTGGACACCCTTGGCTACCTAACCTCTGCATTTTGTGTGAATTTTAGGCTTCAGCTGTTTAGTGAGCATTTCACTGTAACAAGCATTGTTGATTGTTGAACCTTTTTGTGTTAAAGTTCCAGTCCTGGTCCTTAAGAATCTCAGAAAACAGTAAGCATCAATTTTTTCCAGCTGATTTTTGACTTTTTTCTTGTTTGGCAATTGAGGATGTTTCCTTTCCCATCTAGCAGAATTTGTTTGCATGCGTCTGGCTCCTTCTTTATGGCTCACCCTTCTACAACCTTCATTGAATTTCTTCATCAATACATACACATCTTCTTTGCAAGAAGACACTTTCTCCACACTGTGGATATAGTCTGATAAATATTGGTGTGAGGTGTGGTGGGTGATGCAAAACTATATCAAGGTCAAGCATGGCAAGGAAATCCAATATCAGAGTCCACTATTTAGCAGATTTGAGGAAAACAATACCACCCCAATAATAAAGGCTTCCCTCAGTCTTTGTCTCGACCCAGCTGATGTTCACAAGGCTCTGCGCAAGGTCAACCCTCGGAAAGCAGCAGGTCCTGACAAGATTCCGGGGTTCGTACTTAAGGAATGTGCTGAACAACTGGCACATGTCCTGGCGGACATCTATAACACCTCTTTGAGCCAAGCCATTGTGCCAAAGTGCTTCAAAGCCATACCCATAGTACCACTGCCAAAGAAGTCACCAGCAGCATCACTCAACGACTACCGCCCCATAGCACTGACTTCCATCGTCATGAAGTGCTTTGAGAGACTGGTCAAAGATCACATCACATCCCTACTGCCTCCTACTTTTGATCAACTTCAATTTGCATACCGCCAAAAACCACTCCACTGACGATGCCATATCAACAGTACTCCACCTGAGTCTGACTCATCTGGAGAACAAGAACAGTTATGTGCGGATGCTCTTCATAGACTTCAGCTCCGCCTTTAACACGGTCATCCCCCAGTACCTTGTTGAAAAACTTGGCCCACTAGGCATTGACACCTCGCTGTGCAACTGGTTATTGGACTTCCTCACAGACAGACCGCAGACAGTATGAGCTGGAGAAAACACCTCCCAAACCACCATCATGAACACTGGTGTTCCACAAGGATGTGTGTTGAGCCCTCTGTTGTTCACTCTGTTGACCCATGACTGCTGTGCCAAGCACAATTCCAACCACATCATCAAGTTTGCCGATGATACACTGTAAAATATTTCTGTTGACTCAACTTAACTTAGTCAAGTTTAAGTTATATCAACTTAATATGCCAAGTCTTTACAACTTAACTGAGTCAAAGCAAAAAGATGACTTGATTAAGTTAAGTTGAGTCAACAGAATTTTTTTACAGTGTACTATGGTAGTGAGCCTCATTAGTAACGACGATGACTCTGCCTACAGAGAGGAGAACCAACTTGTTGCCTGGAGTGACAGCAAGAACCTATCACTGAATGTCAACAAGACAAAAGAAATGACTGTTGACTTCAGGAAGAAACATACAGTGCACATACCACTCACAATCCATGGGAAAAGGTTGAGAAAAACCCTGAGGTTGGTGGAGGTTGTGAAAAACACTGTTTTTGGGGGTGCACATTGCAGACAACCTGACATGGACTACACACACCACCTCCTTGGTCAAGAAAGCACAGCAGCGCCTTCACTGCCTATGAAGGATGAGAATAGCTAACCTTCCCCCTCACATCCTCACAACATTCTACAAAGGAACAATAGAGAGTATCTTGACTAGTAGCCTCACAGTCTGGTACAGCAGCTGCACCATCGCAGAACAGAAATCACTCCAGAGAGTGGTGAAGACAGCAGAACGCATCATCAAGACCTCACTTCCACCTGTACAAGATCTGTACCCAGCACGGTGCCACAGCAGAGCCACCAAGATGGTCAGAGATCCCACACACCCAGCCCACGGACTGTTCAGACTGCTGCCCTCTGGAAAACGCTACTGCAGCATGCGGTGCAAGACTTCCAGACTGAACAAAAGTTTTTTTCCGCAAGCCATCAGACTGCTCAACAATTCCTGATGAGCAGTTTCATCAGGTCTGTTAAACTCTTAAAGACACCAAATACCAAGTACTTATGTACCACACTCATGCATATCGGAACTATACACAGTACATAAATCACTGCTATCAACATCCATTTAATGCTGCTAAGTTTATGCAATAGACTCATTGTTCCCTATAATCAGTAAGCACTCTTAACACTTTACAAATTTTAATTTATTAATGTTATGTTTACATTATTATAGTGTGCAATATTATAACTCAGAAATGTGCAATATACATATATTTCCCCTCTAAGTGCAATTCTTATTTAATTCAAATATTTGTTTTGTAGTAGATCTACTATTTTAACTACAACTCACTATTTGTCACATACATCATTCTATATTCTCATTTGCACTGTCATGTTTGTTATTTATATGTCATGTTAGTTGTATGTCTTGTGTTTTTGCCATGTTTTTTATCTGCACATTGGAGTTTGGAGAATCTCATTCAGCTATGCACTCATGTTGTAAAGTCTGAATGACAATAAAGTTCACTATCTATCAGTTCACTATCTATCACTAGAAAAAATGAGGTCAAGGTCAAAAACAAAACAGGTCATACATGAAATAACAGATCAGAATAAAAAAATCCTGGTATGGCACTAAGATAATCAGTGGCAATACTTCGCGTTGTGAAGTCTGAAGTGAGCTTTTAAATAGACTGTTGATAAGAACCAGGTGTGTTCGCTTAGTACTCAGGAGAGAGCGACCTTTGCTCTCTTCCGTGATTGGTTGACTGAGACTCTTGCTTTTCAGATGGTTGCTGAAAAATTGAGTTCTGTGAAGAGCCCCAAGGCCTGACAAATGGTACCTGACACACTCACAGTCAAGAAAACAAAAACAATCACTACATGTTTCTCTTCTTTCGTGTAAATTTATCAGGGGCAGCCATTTTTTCTTGCACTGCAGTCATAAATTAACTGATGTAACACATTCAGACCTGCACAGCAGCTGAAAATAGTGACCTCATACAGAAAGTGTGAATAACACAATCTGGCCAAAAGAAGTTTAATGACCAGAGTGGATACATTTTTACTCACGTGTAATATAAATGTATATAGAAATCAAAGTATGTGTTGTCCTGAAAATATTGAAATCAATGGGTTAACCCAAAATTTTGAGTGGTAGTGTATGTAAATGTGTTGGTATTTGTAATATCGCAAACAAACAATACATTTTAAAAACTGCTGTATTTGAATTTCACTTTTCATATTTGGACATTGTTGAGTGGGGGAATGCACAGAATGTGTTGTGACTTAACAATATATATATTTGTATTTTTGGTAACACTTTATAATAACTTTCATTAATAGCTCACTAACTAATGATTAATAACTGTGAACAAATCATTAGTGTCATAGTCAAACTAATGATTTGTTAACATTTGCAAAAATGAATACAATCATTAGTAACTACATGAACTGTCATTTGTAAACATTTGCTTATGTTCAAATTCTCATGAACTAATGATTTGTTCACAGTTATTAATCATCAGTTAATGGCTTATTAATGAAAGTTATTATAAAGTGTTACCGTATTTTTAAAAATGGGGTAAAATTGTTTGTGCATAATATAGGCCCTATAATAGCTCAGTAGTACAGTACATTTGCTCTTTAAGGGGTTAACTGTGCTGGGTTAACACTTGCTGGTATGACCCTAAGAGACCTAATAAATAGATTGTGCTGGGACCTGAAAGCTTTGGGTGCAGAGAGTGATGAACCTGTCATTTTTAAATAGATTTTCTTGACCACCAAATGGATGGTAGAGTTCTGACCTTTCCATAAAGAACTATTATCCATAAGCAATTTATCAATTCCAGAAAATGACATCTACATCATTATCACAGCTGTCTGTAGTATACCATTAAAAAGGGGCTACGTCAGGGTCTCCGAAATCTGACAAGTTTATTTTTGCAAATTACTGAGTGTAACCCTTGAGAGTTTTGGGCTTTTTTGGCAGTTTCTGAATGCTTTGGATGTTGCCTTCATATTTAAAAAAGCCAAAGTCTACATGTTATCTCTGTTTTTACTTGGTCTTTCAACAACAAACTGTGTTTCAAGTCAGCAATTTTCATGGAAATTGACGGCAATGCTCAACATGACTATTTTTATGCTGTAATGTCTTGAGCCAAACACGTGATTTGATCACAGCAGCACAATCAGTGACTCCCGAGGGTTTCAAGGGCCCATATTAAAAGAAAAAAATCCTTATTTAATGAAGCATAAAGATGCAACATTAGAGATTGTTTAGAAGTGAAGCAGTGAGACTAACATTGGCTAGCAAACACTAGAACATGTAATTTAGCTCAGTCATGTCTGTAAAAATCACAATTGCTATCAAACCACATCCAGATCTTAGCTAAAATCCCACAAACAAGTCTGTGTGGTTTAGGACATTATGATGTCTTTTAAAACTTAGAGCTTTACTCTAAATCACTTGAATAACCAACAGACAATTCTGGACCAAAGCTGTTACACAACAAGCGTATCATGCGCAAAACTACTTTGACTGGAGCAGTCATGTTTCACGTTTGTCATGGTGTTTGGACTCTGAGCCACATGTGAATTAAATACAACCTTCCATGTAAACATTTTATTTTTAGAAAGTTGAACCAGTCAACTGTATAATGCCAGAGTTATGATTTAATTTGGGTTAAAATTATGTGTGTTTTGGCACCTGGACAAATTCATCACCATCGTTCTGTGGTGTTATTTGGGCCGATGAAAGCAGTAATGGTGGATTGGAATACTATGATTAGATTACTACAATAACAAATAAATGTGGACTTACAAAAACCTTACAGTTGTGTAAGAACCATTATTTAACAATAGAAATGTGGATTTTAACTTGCTAAGCTCAGAGATCATACTAATAAAACGCAGTCAGTAAAGAATAATCCACCATGTCTTTCATTGCAGCCATTGAAATTCATATCACACTCTGGTTTATAATAGAATGACAAGTTCTCTCATCTCAGCCCTCTGCAGAGGCCGAGGCTTAGAGTAATGAGAAAGCTGTGGTCATTATCAGACCTCACTCACAACATGGAGAGATGGAATTCACTCACCACCACACACACACACACACACACACACACACACACACACACACACACACACAAAGACAAACAACATCTGATACTTCTACTGGGAACTGGATCACAATCTAAGACCGCACAAATAGAGGATTTTATTACCAGAATTAAATAGAAATATATGACAGTGGAGGTAGATTTATAGCTGGTAGGTTTAATAAGGAACCCACATCTAAGTATTAGACTTAAAGGACTGCTTCACCCAAAAGTCATATTTCTATGAATTTCCTCTTGCCTCAAAAGGTAGATGATCAGCCAAGACATGTTTGGAGACCAAATTTTACTTCTTCCATTTAAAACTGGAGGCTAGCATTGTTAGCAGTCATTTCTATAAAATAGATCAGCAAAATGTATACATTGGTGCTTGAAAGTTTGTGAATCCTTTAGAATGTTCAATATTTTTGTATAAATATGAACTAAAACCTCATCAGATGTTCACACAAGTCCTAAAAGTAGATAAAGAGAATCCAGTTAAACAAATGAGACAACAATATTATACTTGGTCATTTATTTATTGAGGAAAATGATCCAGTATGACATATTTATGAGGGGCAAAAGTATGAGAACCTTTGCTTTCAGTATCTGGTGTGACCCCCCCCCCCCCCTTTGCAGCAATAACTGCAATTAAATGTTTCCAGTAACTGTTCTTTAACCGTTCTTTGGTAGAATGACTCGTGTGCTTACGGTTATTGTCTTGCTGCATGATCCACCTTCTCTTGAGATTCAGTTCATGGACAGATGTCCTGACATTTTCCTTTAGAATTATCTGATATAGTTCAAAATTCATTGTTCCATCAGTGATGGCAAGTCGTCCAGCCAGATGCAGCAGAACAGGCCCAAACCATAATACTACCACCACCATGTTTCACAGATGAGATAAGGTTTTTATGCTGGAATGCAGTGTGTTCCTTTCTCCAAACACAATGCTTTTCATTTCAAAAATTTTTATTTTGGTCTCATCCGTTCACAAAACAGTCTTCCAATATCCTTCTGGCTTGTCCATGTGATCTTTAGCAAACTGCAGATGAGCAGCAATGTTCTTTTTGGAGAGCAGTGGCTTCCTCCTTACAACCCTGCCATGCACACCATTGTTGTTCAGTGTTCTCCTGATGGTGAACTCATGAACGTTTGCATTAGCCAATGTGAATGGCCTTCAGTTGCTCAGAAGTTACCCTGGGGTCCTTTGTGACCTCACTGAGTATTACATGCCTTTCTCTTGGAGTGACAACTCCTGGGGAGGGTAATGATGGTACGTAATTTCCTCCATTTTTACACAGTCTGTCTGACTGTGGATTGGTGGAGTCCAAACACTGTAGAGATGGTTTTGTAACCTATTCCAGTGTGATGAGAATCAATAACTCTTTCTCTGAGGTCCTCAGAAATCTCCTTTGTTTGTGCCATGATACACTTCCACAAACATGTGTTGTGAAGAGCAGTCAATCAGCCAAGATATTTTTGATGCCTGATCTTTAGTTTTGCATGGAACCTACAAGGCTAAAGTATTACAAGTAGTAAAGGAATTTTATATACACCAAGTGTACACATGCACAGCTATTGAGCAAACTAGTTTAACCCCAAACATTTTAATTTTGTGAAAAAGATTTGTGATCTTTTTCACAATTTATTACAAAAAACCAAACTGTCATATTTTATGTTCATTACATGTAAAGTGACATATTCCCAGCCTTCCTTGTGTTAATGTTGATACTGTTATAATAACAATTTACTCAAACTTCAATGATTTTGAGATTCTGATTTTCTGATTTCCTTTTTGAATTTCTGATTTCATGAGCTGTAAGCCAACGTGATCAGTGTTAAAACAAAAAAGGATTGAAATGTCACTTTGCATAATAACAATAATGACACTTTATCTTTTTGAATTAAATCATCAGTAATATTATCTATTTTTGCAGGTATTTTTTATGACATTGACATGCATATTGAGTTTTTCAGTAATATTAAACAGATTTGATTCTGTGGTTTCTGATACTGAATGCCATAAAATTAAAATGACTGTTTTTAGTACATAAACCACACAAACTTCAGAGGTAAGTTAACTTAACAAGTGTTATGGAATGTGGAGTTATATTTAGTCTCCAGTCTTTCAGATCCAAATAAAACTCTACAACTAAAAATATTCTCTACAAAATCTAATGTGTAACACAAACTCCAAAAACGAGTTCTACAGAGCCAACATTGGTTTTGCATTCATATCGGTCCTTGAGTAGACATTTTCTTCTTGATTGTTTGGATTCTTTGGGCATGCTAATAAGAGAATGCTAATAACTGAGAACAGTGTTTCACATGTCCAAGTTTAATCCCACCTACACAACACAGACACATGGTAACATGGTACCATGCCAGTGCTCAACAGATTGGAAATGAATATGTTTTTTTCCCTGACTGAGATGTAACTTGAATTACATATAAAATTTAATTTTACAGTGTAAGACAATGTTATCAAATGCCCCACCCACTCACCTTATGAGCAAAAGAGTCAGATTTCATTAATCAATGCTGACACTTCAGTTTCCTCATCTGCAGACAGGTTCTCATAGGGGTTTAGCTCTCCCCTGTCTTCTGTCCCATTAAATCTCCCTTTCCTAGTCCATGGCCTGCTCTCAGTCTAGTTTAAGGAAGTCAGGGACATTGTTTTCTCTATTATTTTCATGTGAGA
Source organism: Crenuchus spilurus (assembly GCA_036984385.1). Lineage (NCBI taxonomy): Eukaryota > Metazoa > Chordata > Actinopteri > Characiformes > Crenuchidae > Crenuchus > Crenuchus spilurus. The sequence goes on along the minus strand of BRDA01007609.1, from coordinate 5,274 downwards.
TTTAGGGGATTTTTCATTGTCTGGGGAGGAGGCCAGCTAGTAAACCAATGAGCCTTGCTGACTATGGTCATTCTCCCAGGCATGGTGTGGTACGGTGGCTCCTCCTCTCCTTTTATGGCATTCAGTGGGTTGTGTGGTAGCCTCCTGTTCTGGAAGAGAGGCTTACTCCTCCGCAACTCCCCTCAAATGGTGCTAGGGTTCTGTAGGGGCTCCCCTGGGGTGACGCTGAACCTGCAGAGCATAGGAATTTATTTAGACCTACCCCAGGTTGCAGCATACCTTGGGAAAAGGTAGAGCCTCTGCTGTAATGTCCTTGAGGTATGTTTATTTTCAGACCTTAATTTTTACCACTTCTTCAGTGTGCAGCTGAAGGATGTATGCACCACGCCTTTCCATCTCTACTGCACTTATTCACCCCCAGCTGCAGCTTTATTGTTTTTTTTTTTTTTTGTGTACTTGTTTATCTGTTATTTTTCAGTTGCTGCTCCCCTCTGTGTACTTAATTCCAAACTGGAATCGCTAGTGTCCGGGTTCTTTCTTAAGATGGTGCCGAATTCCAGAGGGCACTTGACTCCGCCCTCTGGCACGTGTTGGTGCCGTAACAAAAAATCTTTGCATGTAAAGACCAAAGGAGGAAACCATTGCTACCATGATGGACATAGCCACAGGGCCCTGGAGTACTTTGGAAAGTCATTGTTACTTAACACAGTCCACTGCTTCATCAAGAAATGCAGCTTGAAAGTGTGTTATGCAAAGAGGAAGCCATATATTCATTTTTGCACAGAAATGCGAGTTCTCTAGGCAGATGGGCCAAAAGACAGTGGAAACTGTGATCAGACAAATCTACATTTCAGCTTGTTTTTGGTTAAAAATGGACATCAGATTCTATGTGCTAAAGACCACCCAGATTGTTACCAATTAAAAGATTGGTAAATAGTGCAAATATGAAACAAGGAATTTCTTCCTTTATATGACATTCTTCATATGTAGTGAATCTTCAGAGCTGTGTGTCAAACAAATGCTGATTGGCTATCAGGTCATTTAACTATGAGAAGGATCAGGTACAACACCCGCAAAAGTTCACACGGATGTGTACAAAGCCTGTATTAATACCCAGCCATAACCCCCTGTTACAGTAAAAGAGTATAAAACATTTAATGTTCATATTATTTTGTGCTATTTAAAGAGCTTTTTAAACTTAAAGTAGTTCTCTGGTTCACTGTCAGTTTAACAAAATGCTAATCATTACCTCAGAAACATCATCTTTGGCTTACTTATTAGCCATTGCTGACATATGATTAGGACGTGGTACCTGTTTTTCTGACTGAGGATACAGGCAATTAAAACTATTATAAATGCTCTGTTTATGTGTGAAAGCTTGGGCAACAAAGAAATGACAACCCTCAATCAAACCAAACTTCAGCTTTCACTAGCAGCCCACATAATCAAACTACTTTCTCATTATCTCAGACCCTTACCTTATTAAGTTGTGGCCATGCATTTGGATCATGCTCCCATGCATTAAGTCATGGCTGCTTGCTATTTTTATTTTTTCTGTATGTCACCACCAGGTTGAAATGTTAAAATCTTTGTGGTTATCATTGTTGTAAATGATGCTGTATGACCATTTATCTAATGAATAATGTCTGTAAGTGGATGCAAGCTTGTTTGCTGAAGAACAGTGAAGAGAGAGATGCTATTTTAATGATTCCAATGAGGCTGAAACTGAGGAGAGCCCACTGCGGGAGTAATTGGTTGAGATTGAAACAGAAATGGTGACAGCGTGTGAATGAGTGATGTGGTATATTGAGAGTGTTAGTTATCACACCTCTCTCTCTCTCTCTCTCTCTCTCTCTCTCTCTCTCTCTCTCTAACTACGCCTTGGATTCTTGTCTTGTGGTCATGCCTGCTTTGCCCTGTAATAGATGTGTGCTGTCTACAAATGCCCCACAGAGCAGCTCATGTGATTAATTGTGAGCATCAGCTCCATACAGAGCTGTTTCTGCTCCAGCAGGCCACTGTACTGCAGACTTTTTTATGAGAAGGGTGTTGCTGTGAATATCTTGTGTTGTGAGCTGGAGCTCCTTGAAGCTGATTTAGAATCTGTTCCTTTTAGTGAAATCTCAACCATGACAAATTTATATTACAAGTCACTCTCAGAAACTGCCCTCAGATCAGTGAATGATTTTTACCCACTCTTGTGTAAATACTGTAGAATTCAGATGAGTTTTGTTTTACAGTTGTGGTGGTATATAATCATTCCAGAAGTATTTCATATTAGTCTTGGTTCCATTCAATCATGTCACTACATCTATAAAGATTACAGTGACTTTACATGGTATAAACTAAACCCATCTTATATCGATCTCATGTGAGCTAATACTAGAGTTGTACCAAAATATTGTTATACAGTACTTGAGTGTTGCAGTATTATGTTTTGTTTTACCTTATTAATTCTTAAAAACACATTAACGATTATTATTTAGTAGTTTCACATAACAATTGGTAGCAGACAGTGTGTTGAGTTTATCTGTTTTGTAATCTGTCTGACAGACCTATACGGTCAGGAAGACAGAACAATGTATAGTTTGGGGGGCAATGTCACTTTCTCTGAGTTGCCAAGTACATGACATATACCCCATACAGAAACTGAGACAGCAGTTTGGTTTTGTATCACTATGAAATCAGGAAATGAACAGTTTTTTTATTTACAGTATACAAAACAACAAAAAACAAACATAACTACATTTTCATAATAACAAAAGAAACAAAGAAAAGAAAAGAAGGAAAGAAAAAAAATAAAGGGAAAATAAAACTCTAAAACATTATACACAAATATAATCTCATTTACATCATTTCAGTGTTTTGATAGCTTTCTTATTGTGTATTAGTATTGTTTGGCTTCATTAATAAATCCAATTTGAAGGGGGTGTTGATATGAATACTTTTATAACATTTACATTTAAAACATATTTATGCAGCTTAGCTAGCAGTGAAATAAATATTATGTAGTATTTGTGTCATTGAAAATAATAAATAACAAGGAATTACCCATCAGGAACACGGCAGGAGAAAGGGCTGAAAATAGAGACTCACACAAGTTATTGGTTGTAAGATATAAAACATGGTCATTGTTATTAAAGCATTTTTAAGAGTTAAGCATCCTCAAACATTTGATAGGCAAGATAATTGGTTTGCCTTGTTTTGCCCTCATTAACAATAGTTATTAGTTCCAGAGTGAACTGATTTTAGACATTTCCTTTACTGGCCCATGATCATAACTATGGAATGTAGACAGTCACACTTATAGGCTTAATATGAGCCATTTCTTTAGGTCAACGTGCTCTGGAGTAAGTCCACACTACAATAGTCTTTGATCTCAGAATTTCAGCTTATCATACACATGGGAAAACTAAAGGGGGATATATAGGGAACTACTTAGCATTAGCTTTAGAATTAAGCTCTAGTGCATATTTCCTCACTGATATGGACTGAAGTGAACTGTCAGGAAAAACAACACATGCACATTTTATCCAGCAAGGTCCAATGCACACTTAATGGTCCTGTTGTGTATCTTAAAGATTAATTCAATTCAAGAAGGATCAGATCAGTACAGAATGAGCGATGTCAGTACAACTTCATATCAATTCATTATACACACACAGTCTATATAATTATTTTCCAAAACATCACCTTAGTGACAGGAAAGGTACTGATCCAGTGATCATCCACTATGCTTTTTTCTGAGTGTAGATAGATTTGCTCATTCCAGAGTTTCTATCTGTAAAGTACAACATAGGTCTCATGGCCTTTCCCATCTAGTGACCAAACAAAATCCATTCTTTACATACTTGAACTTATGAATATAATGTTAATCATTTGTATCCATTTCTGGTGAATGAAGAGAGATAATGAGAAGAAATTTCAATCCACAGTTTCTCCCCTTAAGCACAACTTTTTTTCAGATTTGACTCAGATGCCTATGGCTTATGTAGTCTGCAACTGTCTAGATGTGGTACAATTTTGCCATGTACTAATTGAAACCCAAGGGAAGGTATCATTTCTGTAACTTCCAACATTAGTAGAATTTTTGCAAAAGAGCAAAAAAAAATTCAATCACTGTAATTTATGCAGGTTTTCAGACATTCTGTAGAACCCCCAGGACATCCTCCAGATGCTTGCATGAATCTCAGACCCTTTAAGAGCCAGTCAAGGACACCAAGTAAATCCTATGAGGAAATGTAAAGTAGTGGAGGGCAGCGCTGGAGGACGGAGCCACTCTGGGACTCCTCTCCTGTTGCTATGACACATGGTGGACCAGCTGTGCCTTTAAAATTCACAGATCAATAGAACAGTGAAGCTCTGCCCAGACACTGGAGGGAGAACAAACAAAGCCATTGGAATGCAGGCCCACGGCTGATAAAATACAAAGCTTTAGCCCGTCTGCACAACTGCCAGCTAGACACGTCTGAGTCCCATCTCTTATAACTGAATAGAAGAAATGTTGGGATTACTCTTGGTTTGAGCCAGAAACATGAACGATAGATGATTGACATCTGTGAGATCTGTTTGCTATGCTTATACAGGATGACATCTCTTTAGTCACTGCATGAATAGCATTATAATTATGTGTGTGAACAAGAGAGACTTGGAATTGCTGTTACAACCTAGTCTAGAATGAAAAGATACCCCCCACACAGTGCATACACACTGAAGGGCAAAGCACAACAGATCAATAGGTTCATTTCAAAGGATTAGGGACTGACCAGTTTTTTGGGGGGCTGATACTGATATGGATTATTAGTAATCAAGGAGACAGATAACTATTTATTTTATTTACATTAAATTTGATATGTGTAGTGTGAAAAATTGTAATGAGCTTTAGTCAGTTGCAAAAACAGTGAGAACATGTTTGATTGAATGTACTTGAGATGTAGTAGTCTACATTTCTACAGGCTTAAGAGGTTTATCTTGTATATATATATCCACGATGCTGGTCTTTCAAGGAGGGGAAGCTCAATTTCGGGCTACATCATAAAATGTGTCGGTTTATTTATACGTAAATTCTACCCTCCATTCTTTTTCAAGAAAATGATCTGTGACCCTGTCGTACCAACAAGGCGTCTTTTCCAGGGACTTGACTAGTGTCCTCTCAATGGTCAGCAGATCTAGGCTTTTTTTAGTCCATAAACAACCTCAATAAACAGTATTAATCACTAGAATAGGAGATATTAGTCCATAAACAACCTCAATAAACAGTATTAATCACTAGAA
>BRDA01007608.1:12686-27961 GCA_036984385.1 Crenuchus spilurus | reverse complement strand
TGAGACGACTGGAAATCATTACATGCTGACGAAGGATGTCCAGACAGTTGTGTATTTCACAGTAACTATCTCGACTACTCTGTTCTGGAAAGACCCCCTCTGGATCTCAAGTGTAGTACGTCTTGTAGGTCCACAACTGACAACGTACAGAACGTGAATGAAGAATCACACGTAACCCTACGAACTACACTCACCGGTGTCGCGGTCGTAGCTAACAAAGAGAACTAGGTCCAGAGAAAGCAGAAAGGTCTTGTCTCATCAGCTCTATCAATGACACTTTATGTGTTGACAGACCTGTAGGAAGCAGTCGTACATTACTAAAGGTCAGCAGAGTCCTCATCCATAATGGAGATAGGCACATTGATGCCTATGCAATACTGGATGATGGATCAGAGCGCACCATCCTACTTCAAGCTGCTGCTCAAGAACTAAACTTGCAAGGAAATCCACAGGATCTGGCTCTTCGCATAGTGAGACAGGATGTGAAGATTGTAAAGGGAGCTGTTGTATCCTTTACAATCTCTCCAGCCTCAAAACCTACTAGATGTTACTCCATAAAAGGACCATTCACTGCACCACAGCTAGGTCTGTCAGAGCACACTTACTCTGTCATGAAACTTCAAGGGCAACATCGGCATCATCCCACTTACAAATCATGGAGGGGTCTGAAATTTTCATTTTAGGTGCAGGTCCACTGTGAGAGACATAATCTAAAAAGAAAAAATCTGGAAATCACATTGTATGATATATTTAATGGAACTTTGAGTAAGTTAGATGTGAGTGATGCTTGTTCTTTTTGTAAGGGGTGTCAGGTTTGAAGGAGTGTGAGACATTGAGCAGACATGTGAAGATAAAATTAGAAGCTTTACTATTAGGCAAAGCAAAGAGTATATGTAAAACATACTACACAAAGGCAAACAAAGCATAAGAAACTATCCAAAACGAGGTCAAGATCAAAATAGGTCAAACATGGGCAAATGGTGCAATACAGAATAAACAAATTAAAATCAAATCAAACTGATTTCACAAAGCAGCTTTACAGGATTAGTAATAACAAACACCAAATCATTTATCCCTAATCCCCGGTGAGCAAGCCAATGGTGACAGTGGCAAGGAAAAACTCCCTCAGAGCTGGGACAAGCAAAACAAGTCAATACACAGAAGGCAATAGAATAACTAAGGCTCGGTAAGGCACTCTAAAGATCAAGTGGCAATATTTTGCATGGTTGTAGAGGACTTGAGAGTTTGTATAGTCTCTAGATAATTGAAGACAGGTGAGACAGTATTCGGGAGAGAGCGACCTTCGCGGTCTCCTCGGATTGCCTCTGCCATTTTGGTGTGCTCTCATTGCATTCTGGGACTTGGAGTCCCGTGAGTGGGACCGCTGCCTGACAAGTAAAGCATTTAGCAGTAAGCATTTGAGAACACTGGCCGTTCTGGACAAAATTGTACGAAAATGCCACAATATAGAGAATAAATCATCCATATTTCTTAAATTCATGTTGAGCACAAGCTGCAGTGCTTAAAATTGTGTTAAAAACATGAGAATTTGAGCTGGACTGACTTGACATTGCGGACCAAAATGCATTTTAAACTTTCCGCCAAAATGCTATGTAAATTAGTGACGTTTTGACTAGACAGAATATTATGGCAAGCCGTTTTAGCCTAAAATGACACCAGCGATGCAAGTCCTAATTCAGTTTTTACTAGTAAGAACTCTAATTGTTACTAGTAAAAATTTAATTCTGAATAGTAAAAATGAGAATTATAGATATCTATAATTCAGTTCTCACTATTAAAAATTCTGTTTTTACTAGTAAAAAAGATATTTTTACTGGTAAAAATTGAATTAGAGAGCTCTCTAATGAGTTAGAGATATCAAAAATGACATTCTTACTTGTAAAAATTAACATTACAGAGATCTGTTATGAAACCGTTACTCATTCAAAAAATAGTTATTACTAGTAAAAAATGTGTTGTGACTAGTAATAAATGCAGTTTGAGAGCTCTATAAATCAATTCTTACTAGTCAAAACTTATATTCAACACATGCTAATTCACACCTACAGCACGCCTCTCCAGCCATTCTGGCATGTTCTTTAGACTACATTTCAATAGAAGAGTCCTTCATAGTTTGTCTAAAATTATTTTACTGGTATACTGGCTAAGTTTTTTTTTCTTTTGAGGGTGTGTTACTTTTTTGTTGGCTTTAAATAATTTTGTTTCTGAGCTTCTCTGTTCTCTGTTGTTTAGCAGGGTGAATGCAGCATCACTGCTAGCTAAGTAAACTTATTTTAGACATTTAGTTTACCTCTTGTTTAATGGAGGCATTAGCAGTTATATGCACAATAAGATGCAAAGTTCTGAGAATAAAACATTTTTTGCGAGATTGCTGTATTACGTATGATAAGAGTGGTCGATTCTTTAATCAATAATGTCCAACAAATTTCAGAAGGCACCACGCACACATACAGGCTAGTGGGAATCACCAGGATGCAGCCAGGGGTGGATTTTGAAGTTCTGGGCCCCAAACAATGTTATGTCTGGGGGCCCTGATCAAACAAATTCCTTTTTATAATTATGGTTATGGTGTGGTGCGGGCTTGAACATAAATTATTATTAATAATTATTAATAAATATTAATAGTTTACTTAAACATTATTGTGAGGAGGCAGGCAGGTGGTTGAACACAAACGCAGAGATGAGGGGACAAACGAGGGTTTTATTTATACACGGGGGACAGAAAACAAAACAGCACGAGGGCTGAACTCACAAGACTCTAGGAAGGGTTAAGACCAGGTACAACAAACGAGGTTCCAAACAGATAACAAAGTTGACAACCGATGGTGACAAAGCTCAAGACACTATGATACGAAGTTGCTGACAAAAGGATAACAAAAATGACCAACAGGGAACAAAAGACAAGACAGAGCATATAAAGGCACAGACTGGGTACATGGAACAAGCAACAGCTGGACTCAATGAAAAAATGATGGCCCAGGAAATCCACATATGGGCATGTAGTACATGATCAGAACACAAGAGGGAGACAAAACACAAGGGCAGGGGCTCAGATCCTGACAATTATTAATATTTTATTAATATTCATAATATTTTATTACTAGTTAATATTTATTATTATTATTATTATTAGTCACTGTTAATAATAAATTCATATTTATCATTAATAAAATCCTAATAAATGATTAAATATTAATAAACTGTCAAAAGCATGTAGCATAAAATTATCACCCAATTCTGTGCTTCAACTTCACTCCAATTCATTACCATCAATTTTACACTTATGTTTGGACTGTATGGTCAATGGACCTCATTTACATAAAATTATACCTCATTTTTGAGTAAAAATAAGCAGAAATTCTGAATTATTTTGACAATAGTTACACTTGGAGGCATGTAAATGGATGGCTTATCACAGACTGGCAGACACACGCACACAGACACATTCAAATGTTAATGTTTTAATATTGTAACGGTGATATTCAGAGTGACGTTCTACTCAGCCAATCACAGTTCAGCATCCTGCTTATATACGCACGCTTATGCGTTTGCAGAGTAGTTATTTTTTTATATTTTATTATTAAACTCACCGCATGGTCCCAGCATTGAACTATAGTTCTGATGCTGGAGTTAGGCAGTCTGCAGCATTGTAGTCAGGGTTCTAAATTAATATAGGGTTGTAAATGTTTATAGGTGTTAATAAAAACTTACTAGCCAATTTTACCAGTGATGCAAGAGGCATTACATGCATGATACATAAGGCTCCGTTCTCTGTCATTATCCCCTGGCAGTACTTCCTATATTTTCCATGAACACTATATGCCTTAACGCTACGTCATGACATTAAACGCCCTTTGGCTGCGCACAGTTTGTAATGAAAATAGCGCGAGAAACCATGGAAATGAACGCTAACACCACTGAACACTGGACCTGTACTTGTTACTTGTTACTTGTAATAATTGCATTGTAGATATCTGAAATTACATTTGTACTAGTAAAAATATAATTGCATATATCTCCAATTGGAGTTTTTAGTTGTAACAATTTTATTACGGATATGAGAGGGTGAAATTCAATGTAAGTCAATGGAGAATTATGACTAGTCAGAATTACATTAAAGATATATCTACCTGGCAATGTGACTACTCAGAATTTAATTATGGATATGTTAGTCTCTATTCTTACTAGTAAAAATGTCATAATTGATATCTGAAATGGGAGTTGTTACTAGTAAAAACTACATTAGAGAGATCTTGAATTAGAGTTCTTACTAGTAAAGCCTGAATTAAGACTTGTATCGCTGGTGTCATTTTAGGCTTAAACGGCTTGCCATAAAAGCGTTTTAATTGAAGATATCTCTAATTCATTTGGAGATATCTTAAATGGAATTTTGACTAGTCAAAGTTACAATTCTAGATATCTTAAATTTAGTTTTGCCTAGTCATTATTTGCTTTCAAGATATCTAGAATTCAATTTTTACTAGTCAAAACTATTTATCGCCTATCTAAGAATGCATTTAAGTTATCTTGAAATATGGTGTCATTTAAGATATCTTTAATTAGAATTATGACTAGTTAAAATAAAAAACAAGATATTTTGAATTAACTTTATGACTAGTCATAATTTTGTAGATATCTGAAATGTGAGTTTCAGATAGTCAGTAATTCATTGAACATATCTTGAATTGAAGGCGCCATACAAATCAATGGTAAATCTGACGTCATTTCGACTAGTCAGAATGCAATTAGAGATATCTCAAACAGGCATTTTGTCTAGTCAAAATATAATGAGAGATATTTTAATTCACTAATGCGTCTAGTCAGAAATCAATTTCAGATATCTGGAATGTAGTGTTGTGAATCGGATTAAATGTTAAAACGGCCTGCCATACCGGTATCGTTTGCCCCAATGATCTATATTACTATCTAATATAGATATATCTCCTATCTAATATATAATATATATCTCCTATCTAATATAGATCATTGGTTTGCCCATCTCTAGGCTTTAGACGTCATTAGTGACGTCAATCACCCTTAACGACGCAAGTCTCGATACACGCTTCATAAGACTTCCTGGATTTCTTAACACACGCATACTAGTAGTCATCACTACTAGTAACACGTCATTGTACGCCTTAGAACTGATGGTGACGGCGAATGTTTGATGATGAAGCTATTTTTTCAGCCTGTATGAATTATTAGAGCAGATATAATAATATTTTTGTATATTATTTATTGACGACAAGATTTTTAATCGGACCCAACGGAAAGGTATGATATATCTCAACATATTTTACTGGAATTTAATTTAAGTGAAATATCACACTTGATTATACATTTTGCGACTGTTAATTTTGTGTTTTACGTAGCTAGATATCTAGCATCGCTGATTTCGATTAAGCTAATGTAGCTAACAGTAAATGTTCGGCTTTTTACCTGTCGAACAGTAGTTTAAACATTTCTCTGTAGCTGGGTGTGCTAACCTAGTTAGAAAGGCTATCTTTGCCAACACAGTTTAGTTAGTTAGCGATAGCACTGTAGCTTTAAGCTTTATCTGTTATACGGAAGTTAAATGAACTGGCGACTTTAGTATAACAGCTTGGCTTAAAGCCATATAAAGTTTGGCGATAACTTTAATGTTTACCCAGGAAATAGCCATCACCAATGTTTAGAGCATGTGAAAACGTTTCCCGTGAACAAAGCTGGTTTAATGAACGAGGCAAACTAGCTGTGGTCATCGCCCCATGTCAGCATTAGATCAGCTAGCGCTAGTTAACGTTACGTGTGATACTGTTCATACGTGTACCTACAGGGTTTGCTCTGTCTGTGAAAGGTCGTGTAAGTATCAAGGTTTCTACAATATAATTAACATACTAAAGGGTATGCAACATCAGATAGACAAACACACAAACAACTTTATTGATCCCTTTAGGAGGTTCCTTCAGGGAAATTAAGGAAAGTAGAAAGTAAAGCTTAAAAAAGACACCAAAAAAAACCTACGGAGCTACTGGAGAGGCAGCCGTCTATCACAGCGCCAAAGTGATATCCAATGTGTCATCCAGATCACTGGATAGTTTTTATGAAAATCCGTATTTTTAATTCAGTGGTTTCAGTACTAGGGAGCTGGTATGCAACGAAGTCTATGTGGATAATGCACGTACTGTAGGTGTGTCTAAATATTTTACATATGTAAAAAATGTTATGCATGTAGTTCCTCAGCAGGTGTTTTCGCGCAAATTACTACGTTATGTAATATTATGAATGAACAGGTTTGCGTCAAATTAGTGCACAGAACTGGCATACGTTTTAGACTGAGCTTTGAGGTATGTGATCAATCCAGTTGGGGGTCATTGCCTACAAGTGTAGCTCAGGTTTGAAAAAGACATGTACATTTTTAGTGACTCATTTGTCTCTTTTGCTTGTTGCTCATATTGTCCCCACATAGCTGCAATGGCAACATACCAGGAATTTATTCAACAGAATGAGGACCGTGATGGGATACGATTCAGCTGGAACTTATGGCCCTCCAGCAGACTAGAGTCCACAAGACTGGTGGTCCCAGTCTCTTGTCTTTTCACCCCTCTTAAAGAGCGTTCTGACCTACCTCCTGTACAGTACGAGCCTGTGCTTTGCAGTCGCTCTAACTGTAAAGCTGTTCTCAATCCCCTGTGGTAAGTTACAAAGTTTTAAGGTGAATATTGACTTCCTGTTTCTGACAGAGACTGATTACTAATGCATCCAATAGCCTTAAAAATGTTTTTATGGTTTCTAACACTTCATCAACATTGTATGGTGTCCCTAAATGTTAACACTTATTGGGTCATCAGCTAAATAGTTCATATAATAATTTCTACATAATATCTGCAATACAGTGCATAAGAGTCTAAATTTTTTTTGGTCTTGGCTTTGTACTCAAGCATACGGAGGATACAATTAAACTTAATGAGTTATAGTTGTGCTGTGTTTACAACCATGTTGGATGAAGCATGCAAGCATACATTTGCTTATTTTGGGACCATAAGATAATGGACATTTACGAAATTTACTTAAATTTACTTAAGAATTAAGGCTATCAATTTAATTCTTGGCCAACTTTGTGTTGGTTTGATACTTCTGATGCATACATTAAGAAGCATGGCATACTCGTGAACTTTGCAATAATAAACAAATGTATACACAGTGAAATAAATATAATGGTACTGAAATGCCTTTTATTATTAACACAATTGCCAACAGCCGAAGGGTATAAAAGTATATTAAAACTCAAAACTCAATGTATTTTACTTTTCCTTTAAGCTGAACAGTGAATCAGAACATACTGTTAAATGTACTTTGGAGTATGTCAGTACTATAACATATATTTTTCTTGAATGCCATGCCCTGAAGTCTGCATTTCACTTATTGGAAGCACACATCTCCAAAAAGTAGATATCTGTGGGTTTCAAATGTAATTAATTGCTTGGTAGCACAAATCTAACTTTTACTTTAGGTTAGTATGATTTCTTCAGTTATTTACATGGTCTCCAGAAATGGGAAGAGTACATTTTATAAAGGGCTATATGTGCTATATGTTTATCCTAATACAGATGTAAATATACTACATAAAGCATTCACTACTTTCCACTGTGTATATTGGTTAAGCTATCCTTGACCAGATCTTCAGTGTGCATATGTACATGATTTTATGTGATGATTGTTGTATGTGTGCTTCATTTAGTTATAGCATATCTGTCTTATGTTTTGTTCAATGGCAATATTTTAATACATATTTTACTATAGTCAGGTGGACTTCAGAGCCAAGATTTGGGCATGCAGTTTTTGTTTCCAGAGAAACCCTGTAAGTACACAATGGTAAAACAGCTGCTTTAACATTTCAATATCAAATTATGTGACATTAGTATGCAAATACTCTGATATATATGGTCTGTAATTTTCGTCATAGGTACACTTCATCTGTAAGAGACAAAATGAGAAAAAAATTATGAAGAAAAAATGGAAAATAAGTATTTGGTCACCTAACAACCAGCGAGAATTCTGGCTCTCACAGAGCTGTTACTTTTTCTTTAAGAAGCCCTCCTATTCTACACTAATTACCTGTATTAATTGCACCTTTTTGAACTTGATACATCTATAAAAGACACCTGTCCACACTCTCAATCAATCACACTCCAAAAAACTTTTCATGGGACAAAATTGTAGACCTGTACAAGGCTGGGATGAGCTACAGGACAATAGGCAAGCAACTTGGTGAGAAGGCAACAACTTTTGGCACAATTATTAGAAAATGGAAGAAACACAAGATAGAGGTCTGGGGCTTCATGCAAGATCTCACTTCATGGGGTAATGGCGAACTCAGACAGGAAAACATGTCATCAGTATGCCACACTGGCTAAAAGCAATTTTCTAACGCATGGCGAATTCAAATCGCCACGAAAATCACAAAATCCGGCAATACTCCGCAACCTGTCCTCCATCTTGAGTTTATCTGCTGCTCCGTAAACTAGAGGTGGGCGGATCGATCCAAATATCGATACCAACGCTGGTATTAATATTGAGCAATGCTTGTGTAAAAAGATGGATACTCAAGCTTTTTTCCCTCCCGCACGCACTGACTGCTGCACATGCGGATTCATCAAAGTGTACTAAGAGCAGCGCTGTGCTGCGTCACACAGCACGGAGCAGCGCAGCCTCCCCTGTGGCTCCACCCCGCTCTCATCTTTTGCTGAGAGTAAATATCTATAAATATGATCAGAAATCCATTACACCAATGGATTTCTGAGATGATGTACATGTACATGTAAGTGCCTGTGGCTAAGATTGGCTAACTGTGGCTAAAGCGTGGCTACTGTGGCTAACTGTCTTCACCACAGGTAGCTGTTAAATCTGTGGCTAGTCAAATCCTTATGTGGCTAAGAAAGTTTTAAGCCCCTTAGCCACAATGGCTAACAGGTTTCATGAGCCAGTGCCAACCCTGCATACCTACTGTGAAGCATGGGGGTGGAAACATGCTTTGGGGCTGTTTTTCTTCAAAGGGGACAGGATGACTGATCCGTGTTAAGGGAAGAATGAACGGGGCCATGTATCATGTGATTTTAAGCCAAACCCTCCTTCCATCAGTGAGGGCATTGAAGATGGAACGAGGCTGGGCCTTCCAGAATAACAATGATCCGAAACCCACCATTCAGGCAACAAAGGAGTGGTTCTGTAGAAGTCCTGGAGTGGCCTAGAAAATTTGTGGAGGAAGTTGAAAGTCTGTGTTGCCCAACGACAGCCCCAAATCATCACTGCTCTAGAGGAGATCTGCATGGAGGAATGGGCAAAAATACCAGCTACAGTGTGTGCAAACCTGGTGAAGACTTACAGGAAACGTTTGACCTCTGTCATTGCCAACAAAGTTATGTTACAAAGTATTGAGTTGAACTTTTTTATTGACCAAATACTTATTTTCCACCATAATTTACAAATAAATTTAAAATTAAAATCAAATTAAAATCCTACAATGTGATTTCCTGATTTTTTTTTTCTCTAATTTTGTCTCTCATAGGAGAACTTGTATAGTCAGTGGCTGACTAAATACTGTATGTATGTATGCATGTATGTATATGTAATTTATTGCTTTCCCGAGTATCTGATCATCTGAGTGCATTGTACACTAATCATGTTGTCTTTATTCCAGTTCCCTCCATCATATGCAGGTATTTCAGATATTAATCAGCCTGCTGAACTAATGCCACAGTTCTCCACTATTGAATACATAGTACAGGTAAACATTCTGTTTCTGCATAGTGTGCACAGCATATATTAACTGGGAGTCTTTTTACTGTGCTCATAGATAGTAGCTAGTGTTCTCTTCAACATTACTCTCCGTTCCTCTCTGTAGCGTGGTCCCCCAACCCCACTTGTTTTCTTGTATGTGGTGGACACATGCTTGGAGGAAGAGGACTTGCAAGCTCTGAGGGAGTCCCTCCAAATGTCCCTCAGCCTGTTGCCACCAAACGCCTTGGTGGGGCTAATTACGTTTGGTCGGATGATCCAGATTCATGAGCTCAGTTGTGAGAGCATTGCAAAGAGTTATGTCTTCCGTGGGACAAAGGACATTGCTCCCAAACAGATACAGGTAAGTAAATTAATGTCTGTATATGTTGTTCATGCTAAGAACATAAGTAGCAAAGGATTGTCAGTGATGAGATGGTGTAATGTTAAACCTTGTCTTGTCTGCAGGAGATGCTGGGCCTCATGAAGCCAGCTGCATCAGGACTGCAAGGTCAACCTCTGGCATCTCAAGATGTTGCTAGTACCTGCAGGTCAGTCACTCTTTTTAGCCTGATTTCTTTCATATCTGTACCATGAGGTTGATATCCACAAACATATTTTTTCTTATACCTGAAAGGAAAAACGAAAACCAGTTGACCCGTAAACCAGTTGTTTATGTGGAAGTAACCTTTTTAAAGATTCTTGCTTCTTGTGTTTGTTAGATTCCTGCAACCTTTGCACAAAGTAGATATGAACCTGACTGACCTACTTGGTGAGCTGCAGAGGGACCCCTGGCCTGTTCCACAGGGCAAGAGACCCCTTCGCTCCACAGGCATTGCACTTTCCATTGCTGTGGGACTGCTGGAGGTATTATCACTCATGAGCGTTTTTCTGAAGATAAATCCTCATACCAGTTAATTTTTAGAGGCAGTTTATTCCCAAAGTGACAGTGTGGTTTTATATATGTCATAGAGTTCAAGATAACTTGTAACAAAACCAATGTTTTAAGAAAAAGTATGCACTTAACTGTATAAACACAAGGGCAAGATTAACAGAACATTCATGACCGTGGACCCAGCCTCCATGACATGACAGTGCTCATTGAATCAGAATCAGATTTTTTGGAAAAGTAGGTTGATGCGCACAAGGAAATTTTTTCTGGCTGTTGGTGTCTCACTGTTGTGTCTCAGTATTGCATACAATTAATTAATTACATATAATTCCAAACAGTAAAAACATGTACAGTACAGTGAACAAGTATAAATGGTATAAACTATGTATAAACAGTTTAACATATAAACAAGTATAAACTGTGACGAGAAACAAAAGAGCCTAATATAGACAATGTGCCTAAAACTACAAAACACAAATACAGTCGCACAGATTAAGTTTAAAACAGGTGATGTAATATATATGGTATTGAAAAACAGCAGTACACAAATGTCGGAATTATGATGCACAATGCTAGGATGTCATAATTATCAGGAGACCATCAGAAGTTGCTATGGCCCTAACAGATGATATTTTTGTGATCAGATTAGGGCTGCAACTATTGAATAATTTGTAATTGAGTATTCTGTCTTTTTTTTTTCATTGATTAATCGAGTAATCAGATACTAAATCATACTTGTATTTTTAAACAACTATAGTGCCCTCCATAATTATTGCCCCCCCTTAGTTAAAATGTTTTAAAAGCCTTAAAATTTTTTTTATTACTATTATTGCAGAAGAATAATCTCACTCTGGAAAAAGTTTAGTAAAAAGCAACCTTCAACTCAATTGAAAAAAGTATAAATTAAGAAAAAATCCTGACTAAGAAATAATTATTTCCCATAAAATGACCTGTTCCACAATTATTGGCACCCTTAACAATTTCTTGGAAATAAGTGTATTTGTAATATTTTTCATTTCTACTGTAGTTTATAAAGTGGATCAAAGTATCTAGGAACCTTTAATTAGTAATTAATACTTTCCTGTTTCCCTGGGGTATAAGTATGGCATCACACAAAGGCATATTTCTTTTACTCACTCTTAAACATGGGAAAGACAAGAGAACACACTATTCATATGTGTCAACCTTCATAAATCAGGCAATGGCTACAAGAAAATAGCCACTCACCTGCAGGTGCACTTATCTAGAGTCAGAGCAATCATCAAAATGTTCAAAACATCTGGAACTGTGACAAACAAGCCTGGAAGGGGATGTAAGTGTATCTTGCCACCACACACAGTGAAAAGGATGGTAAGAGAAGTAAAAAGTTCTCCAAAGCTCACTCTAAGAGAATTGAATCAAATGGTAGCATCTTGGGGTTTCGCGGACTCCCAAACAACCATCAGGCGCTATCTACATGCCAACAAGCTGTTTGGGAGGCAGACATGGATAAAGCCTTTTCTGAGTTGTACTCATAAGGGTAAATGGGTGGAGTTTGCCAAGTGGTACTGGGATTTTAACTGGGACTGTGTGCTTTGGTCAGATGAGACCAAAATATAGCTTTTTGGCAACAAACACTAAGCGTAACACCAAGGATGAATACACAGAAAAACACCTCATGCCCACTGTTAAGTATGAGGGAAGATCGGTGATGCTGTGGGCCTGTTTCTACTCCAAAGGACCTGGGAACCTTGTAAGGATATAGTGAGGAAAATAAGTATTTGAACACCTTGCGAATTTGCAAGTTCTCCCACTTAGAAATCATGGAGGGGTCTGAAATTGTGACCCACCAGGGAAAACCAGGCCAAAGTCACTGGGCAAATTATTGAGATATCGTGTCAATATTGTGTCTCTCACATTAGTAACAAAACTTAGCCACTCGGTATTATTGCTGTAAATGAAAGATAATGCCAATAATTGTGGCACACAAGATTTCATTCAAAAGATTTATTTCTTAATGTGTGATTTTTTTTCCCCCACCAAATAAAGGCACTTGGATTAAAGGTTAGATTTTTCTCTCTTTGTTGCATTGTTATCCTATATTATTTTTCGTTAAAAAGCATTTATTAGAAGCCAAAGAACACTTCTTAACCAGGGGTGCCAATAATTATGGAGGGCGCTGTATATCAGTAGTATGTTATGCATCATGGAATACCTCTTAAGTAATTGGCTGTTATTCCTAACAAACGTTTTTTATTCAAACAACACTTTTATTAGATCAAAGCTTAAAACCTTTGTCTTATTGGCTCCAGAACTGAACTAATTTAATCAACATTTCTGTGAAACGTTTATGATGTACGGTAAATGAAAAGAAACTATGAGATGAAACTTCACAAATGTAAGTTAGCCTATTTGTGCTTAATTGTATCTTAAAAAAGGAAAAAGTGGTGTACCCCCATGCAATAGCCTTCTGAGAATAGAGAGACATAGATTGTGTGTGTGTGTGTGTGTTGGCAGGAGAGATGAGGAGGGATACATTACATGAGTGATACTGTAGGTTCTAACAAGCGTGTGTGTTCATATCAGTTAGCAATTGTAAAAACACATTAATCAGTGCTGCAGCACCTGAACAGAAAGCATCCTCACATGAATTGCATGTTTTGGGTTCAGGTCAGTTTTACATTTGAGAAGCTGAAAAAGGTTATGAAAAGTCAGGCATGATTTTCTCTGCCTGTTTTTTTAGTTCTTGAATAGTACAAATTCTGGATGGAGGACAGGGGATTACCAAAATTTTTCAGCTGTCCTTACTGCTCACTACAGTCTGTTCCTTTCATGTTTTGTGGTTCCTTTGAACCAAACTGTAATGGATGTGCACAGAATAGATTGAATAGTTGTGGTGTAAAATTGACTCAACATCTCCGGGGACAGACCAAGCTTTTGCCAAGCATTTGCTACTGAAAGTACATATTCTCCTGGGCCTTTTTGGGGACAGAGTTGTTGTGTTCCTATTTCAGGTCTTGGGAAATATTAGTTCACAGGAATCTGAAGTCTGCATTGTTAACATGGGGGTGTTGAAAATTGAGAGGTAGCAGTGCTGAGGGGTGTTTCCTGAAGTCCACGGTCATCTCCACAGTCTTGAGCATGTTCAACTCCAAGTTGTTCAAACTTTAGTAGTTTAACAGGTGGGTCTGTGGAGGTGCAGTCATTGGAATAAAATGTTAAGGAGCAGTGACGAGAGTACACATCCTTTATGAGCACCTATGCTGATAGTTTGTACTGGATGTCATTTCTCTCAGTTGCACTTGCTGCTACCTGTCTACAGAAACTGGTGGTCAGCTAACAGATGGCAGGAGATGCAGTGAGCTGGGAGAGGATTTCTGGGATTATGGGGTTAAATGCTGAGCTGAAATCCAGAAACAGGATTGTTGTGTAACAAATAATTACAATAAAGTGCCATGAATGTACTTAATGATCATTTATACATTAAATAGCTTTTTCAGTTAATGAACGAAGTTAGTGTTTTTCTTTTGTTTGTTTGTTTGTTTTTTTTAATCAATGGCTGATTATGTATCTTAACAAGTTGAAGAGAAAAGGATTTATGCAGCTTCTTTGATTTAGTTTTTTTGTTATAAGCATTAAACATTAAGTGGAATAACTTTCAAACATTTAGGCTTATCTAGTTGTTTTTTAGTGCTCACAGGAATCTTTTTTCCCCTCCTTTTAGGGTACATTCCCAAATACTGGAGCTCGTGTAATGCTTTTCACAGGTGGTCCTCCCACACAGGGTCCTGGCATGGTAGTAGGAGATGAACTTAAGACTCCTATCCGGTCATGGCATGACATTGAAAAGGACAATGCCCGTCATCTAAAGAAGGCTATCAAGGTAACTGGTCAGAGAACCTTTTCCAATTTTATATTCAAATTTATTTTCAAAAGCTGTACCTTAATGTGTACCAAATGTTGTAGTACTATGAGGATCTGGCAAACCATGCTGCTGTGAATGGACATAGCATTGACATCTATGCCTGTGCTCTGGACCAGACTGGATTACTGGAGATGAAGTGTCTGTCCAATCTTACAGGGTAGGCATGTAAAAAGTTGTAATACCTGTACATTTAGATTTTTTTGTCAAATATTTACTCCATTTTTGTAATAATGCAGTATTCTGAAATATATAGCAGACTGAGACCCCTTGAGCAGGTCGGTCTCAGTCCATATCTAAACAAACTCTGATACACATTGTTTTAAGTATGAACCCAGTACAAACCAAAGGAATCTTAACAACCACCACACAGGATGTGATGCAAGCCTAAATGCTGCGGCAGTGAAAGTTAAAAGAACAGAAAGCATTGTTAACAGAAAGTGAGCAGAGGACAAACCTGTTGTCTGTCAAGAGTTGGGTTCAGGGGTTCGAAACGTAGCCTTCTCTTTGCAGGACACATTCTTTTTAATGAACAGTTTTGTAAAGAATGTAACCACATGTTGGTTTAGTATTTGATCACAAGGTCGCAATATTTACCCTTGACCTTTGAAGCAAGTTGAAGCATATAGAAGACAGAGTAAGAGCAGTGTTTGTGATGAACATTTACAAACCGGATTCCAAAAAAGTTGGGACACTAAACAAATT
>BRDA01007608.1:0-12586 GCA_036984385.1 Crenuchus spilurus | reverse complement strand
ATTCAGTTTTTATTCACAATTTGTTTAGTGTCCCAACTTTTTTGGAATCCGGTTTGTAAATCTCTTTTCTCTGTAAATCGCTGTTCTCACCTGATTCTGCTTAGTGTACTTTCACAACTGAGGTGTTACACATCTCCTGTATGTGTAAAGGAGTATTGTCAGGCGGTGTTTTGACTACTTTATCCATTTTGCAGCTCTTTCTGAGACTTGGTATTAATACCACCATGTATAAGCAAACCACAAGGGCATTTTGTCTGGTGTAGTGCTTTGTTTTGGCTTTGTCTCACAAAATATTTTTTAAAGCATGTTGTTTCAATCATAAATATGCCATGGTGAACAATAAGCAAACCATGAGTACATTGTAATGTCTTATGTTTTCTTGTTTGGTCCAGGTCAGGGAACTGAACTGGAAGTATAAATGCAAACCTACCATTTTTTTTGTCTGCCAGTTCATATCTCTTGCTCGCTCACTCGGTCTCTCACACACACAAATTTTTTTATTAGGTTTGTTCTGGATGATCAAACTGTTCAGGATTTTTATATTAATTCTAAATGATGATCAGGGAAAAATTCTAGAATGCATAAGCTTAGTTCACAGATGGACTCTTCTTTTGTGCCAGGGGACATGTCGTCATGGGAGACTCATTCAACACCTCTCTGTTCAAGCAGACGTTTCAGAGGGTCTTCACTAAGGACTACAGTGGAGATGTTCGTATGGCATTTGGAGGCATTTTGGAAGTGAAGGTAGCACAGATTCAGTGAGAAACTTCATAATGTCAGTGCTTTAGGCATTAGCTACACTGCTGGCTATTAAAATTGTTACAGAGGGGGAAGGAACATTGCTTGTGTAAAATTTGCATACATAGGTTGATGGTGACATGAATCTTAATATGGATGTATGGACTTATTTTCTTGGCTATTACTATTGACACAGTGCACACTTCAAGTACAATAGTTATTAAAGTCAATCCATTGTATATGCTGGACCACTGAATAGCTCTGCAGTCCTTTAAGAAAATAATTGCCTTCATCCAAGCAGTTGTTTAATGTTGTGTTGTTGTTTTTTTTTTAACTTTATTTATTTATTTTTTTTTACAAATTTAAGTACACCGTTTAAGGCTACGTTCACATTACAGACCTCCATCCATCCATTATCCCACCTTAAGGCTTAATCCTTATCAGGGTCACGGTTAGTCCCTTACCCCCTCACTGGGCACAGGGCAGGGCATTACACTATCCCAACTGGACAGGGCACCAATTCATCGCTGGAGGAAACCCACGCAGACATGGGAAGAACATGGAAACTTCACTCAGATGGGGACTCAAACCCAAAACCTCAGCACTGAGAGGCGAGTGTGCTAACCACCAAGCCACCGTGCCGCCCCATTACAGGCCTCATTAATTAGTTCATTAATCAAATCCATGTGAAATAGCTCTGAAACAGCACTCATTGAATATTGATATCTTTATGCACCTTGCCTCAGCCACCAACAACAAAAAAGTCATGTTAATACAGGGTTGCCAAGTTTGCGGAAAAGCATGTGTTAAACTTCAGAGGAAGCAGGGGTTTTTGTCTAAATGGAAAATAAAATGCAAAAAGACAAAGTAAGATTAGAAGGTTTACTTTTTTAAAGCTTCTTTAAATGTCTCTGATTAGACACTTTAGATTTTGGGCAAATTTCAGTTTGTTTATTGACGTTTTCTGTCAGACATGGGCAGGATGATTTTTGGGAACCTGGCAACCCTGTATTTGTGAGATGACAATGTATTAAAACTGGTAAAATGGGCATGTTGGTAGCTGATGTGTGCATTGCTCAGGTGGACAGTAAACAGCTGGTCAACTGTATATGATCAGGTGGAGAAGGTGAGTAAAAGCCAGCCAGCTGCTTTTGCTGTTTTAGCAGTTCTGTGGGTATGCAGGAGAAAATCTAGCACTGACTCAACATGCGGTTAAGGCAAAAAGACATGAAATTTGATCTGACTGTTGCATGGTCAATTTTTCTGCAGTTTTAATATCCAGCAGTGTATTTTCTGTGAGCTGAAATGTACTAGGGCACAACTTTATTATTATTACTATTATTGTTATTATTATTATTATTATTATTATTGTTATTATTACAATTTTCCCATTTCAGTGTTTCTGCTTTTCTTGCATTAGACCTCAAGGGAGCTGAAAGTGTCTGGAGCTATTGGACCCTGTATCTCTCTGAATACTAAGGGACCTTGTGTTTCTGAGAACGTGAGCAATTATGCTGCTACATTTCATGCACACACAAACATTGCTAATATTGTATAAAATATTTAAAACATGAGGGATGTGTTGACTGGCTATACATTCTGTGGAAATTGCCTACAATCTGAACAATTTTATTGAAAAATCTACTTATGTTTCAGGGTAGAAAAATAAATAACTAAAATAATGTGGTCGTATAAATATGTGCACCTTTACATTAATACTTTTTTTAAGTACCCTTTGGCCGTTTGATGGCATTCAGACTTTTTGGGAAGGACTATATCATCATGGCAAATATAGACTTTGCAATCTTTGCCCACTCTTCCTTGCAAAAACTCAACACCTGTCAGATTGTGAGGGCATCTCTTGTATACATCCTTCTTCAACTCAACCCACAGATTTTCAGTTGGATTCAGGTCTGAGCTCTGGCTGGACCAACACCCTGATCTTCTTCTTCTTCCACCTCTCAACTGGTTTCGCTCATATCTCTCTGGCCGTTCTCAGTTGATTCAGTTAAAGTCATTCACCTCCCACTCAGTCCCTGTAATAACTGGTGTACCCCAGGGCTCTGTCTTGAGGCCTCTCCTTTTTATCATTTGCCTTCTTCCCCTTGGTTACATATTCGGCAAACATCATATTCACTTTCACTGATGACACCCAGCTCTGTCTTTCTACTAAACCTAACTCTGCACTCTCATTTTCCTCCCTTATCAACTGCCTTTCTGAAATAAAATCATGGTTCATCTCAAATTTTCTCAAATTAAATATTGATACAACAGAATTCATCTTAATTGGCACAAAAATCCACTTCTAATAAATTCTCGAACCCCATAGAAAACTGTCATCTCCCCTTCCACTCAAGTAAAGAGTTTGGGTGTCATCCTTGGTAGCACTCTTTCCTTCACCTCCCATATTAATAATATTACCAGATCTGCGTACTTTCATCTCCGTAACATCAACCGTCTTCGTTCTTCCCTTACCTCACACTCAACTGCCATCCTTGTACATAGTTTAGTCACCTCACGTTTAGATTACTGTAATTCTTTGTTGTTTGGCCTTCCTCAAAAAACTCTTCATAAACTTCAATTGGTACAAACCTCAGCTGCTCGTATTATAACACCTACCCCTTCTATTCATCATATCACTTCCACCCAACAACAATTACATTGGCTCCCCATCACTCAATGCATCAATTACAAAATACTTCTATTAACATTCAAAGCTATTCATAATCTTGCACCTCCATATCATTCAGATCTTCTTCACATTTCCATACCTATCCGCACTCTTGGATGCTCTTCCTCCATTCACTTAATTGTCCCCCCTGCCCATCTAGTTACTATGGGGAGCAGAGATTTTAGCCGCTCTGCTCCTCAGCTATGGAATTCACTCCCAGCAGATCTTCCAAACACTGATTCAGTTTCACTTTTCAAATCTAAATTTAAAAACCCATCTGTTCAGATTAGCTTATTCGAATGATCTCATCTGCATTATCTGTTTTAATTGCATTTACAAATCTTTTTATACTGTCATTTTAACTTTTTTACACTTTATTTTATATTTTTCTTTTTCTTTATATTTTCTATTGATATGTAAGGTGACCTTGAGTGTCTAGAAAGGCGCCTATAAATAAAATGTATTATTATTACTATGGAGGTTTGCTTTGGGTTATTGTAGTGCTGAAAGGTGAAATTCTTCATCTTTAGTTTTTTTTAGCAGAGATCTGAAGGATTTGTGCCTAAATGTACTGGTATTTAGAACTGTTCATAATTCCCTACACCTTGACTGAAGTCCCAGTTCCAGCTGTGGAAAAATGGCTCCAAAGCATAATGCTCCATCCACTAAGCTTCATTGTGGGTCTGCTGACAAATGCCTGACATGACAAAAACCTGATGTTTTAGCAGGGGTGTGTAGACTTTATATATATTTTGTGTGTGTGTGTGTAAATGTTTTTATATAATGTGTCTATTCTTCTAGGAGCTGGGAGTTGGTGGTACCTGCCAGTGGAAGATTTGCAGTCTCTGTTCATCCACCACACTTGCTCTGTATTTTGAAGTGGTGAATCAGGTATGTTTGATAAAGTGGAACAGTGTTTATGCAACATTGAGTGTTTTTTTTTTTTTTTCTTAGTGAGCCTGATGGTTCTGTGGTGCACATTTTTGTTGCAGCAAAACTCTCCCATCCCTCAAGGTGGCAGAGGAGCCATTCAGTTTGTTACTCAATACCAACACTCTAATACAGAGAGGAGGATTCGTGTTACCACCATTGCAAGAAAGTGAGCAGTAGTTTTAGTTCAACTTTTTAGTGGAGGTTTGTCCTTCTTGTATTCCCCTATCACCCCATCAAACGGCATACCAGCATTTTAGATTTTATTTTCTTTCTTGATCAACTTACAACCACAATGGCTCAAAAGCCAGCATTAGCCCCAAGGGAAACACTTTCACACACAGTTCTCTTGTATCTCCCCATCAGTATTGGCTTTAAAAAATTGGGTGTTTCCTTTATCCAAAAAAAAGTCAGTGTTAAGTGGATGCATGCTTCACTTGTGCCTAATCAACAAAATTTGTGCCATTTCCAGTTGGGCAAATGCACAGTCCCAGATCCAGCACATTGAGTCATCCTTTGATCAAGAGGCTGCTGCTGTTCTCATGGCACGGATGGGTGTGTTCAAAGCAGAGTCAGAGGATGGTCCAGATGTGCTTCGCTGGCTTGACAGACAGCTTATTCGTCTGGTGAGTAGTTAGCCCGGCACAAGAAAAGTCTTGAAAAGTTGATGTGAAAAGGGAACCTTTATTTGTGTCTTTCTGCACACAGAAGGTGACTTCTGGGCACCCCAGATAAGTTTGTGTATCATTTACTTTAACAATTTATTAAAAACAATTAAAACTACTCTGACTTCCATAGGACTGAATTCAGTGACAAAATCCATGCAGACAGAACTATTCCTTGTAATGATTATCAGCATTGTTGTTCATGAAAAGGCATAGATAAAAAGTGTTTCGGACAAGAAGCTCATACCACCGTTTTCCACATGACATTTTCTATCACTCATCAGCTGTGCAAAACCGTCAGCTTGTTACTCTTCCTGTTATTGAAATACATGAGCCTCTTCACAAAATTGAGTTGTTTTGCTGTTCTCTAAAATTTATTTTTAATTCCAAACTGCACTTACTTGTATGCCCTCTGAAGACTTGACTACTCTCCAAAAAAGGAGTTGTGCATCACTACTTTGTGTCAAGTTGCTAAGCAGCTGGCATTTCAGTAAAAACAATTTATAAAAACAATCAAAAACTGGAGCATTTTTTCCTGCCTCCATTGCCCCAAACCTACAACTGAATCGCCACAGAAAACATTGAACATTGCAAAGAGGTTTTTTTTTTCCAAAATGTTTTGATTGTTGTTTGATGTTGCCAAATCAATTCACCATCATACATTGATCTGATTATAATTGGTTACAGTAAAAAAAATCTTGACAATATGCCAAATAAACATTTAGAACGGCTCAAATGTGAAAAAGATGAACTGCCTTAAGAACATTTTAATTGTAACCAATAGCTGCATAAAGACACCTGCCCACCCCACACAATCAGTAAGACTTCCAACTACTAACATGGCTAAGACCAAAGAGCTGTCCAAAGACACCAGAGACAAGATTTCTAAGTAGACCTATTTCTAATACTTGGTTGAAAACCCTTGTTGGCAAAGACTGCCTGAAGTATTGAACTCATGGACATCACTAGATGCTGTTTCCTTCTTTTAATGCTCTGCCAGGCCTTTACTGCAGCAGTTTTCAGTTGTTATTTGTGGGCCTTTCTGTCTGAAGTTTAGTCTGTAACAAGTGAAATGCTGCTCAATGGAGTTGAGATAAGGTGACTGACTTGGCCATTCAAGAATATTCCACTTCTTTGTGTTAGTAAACTCCTGGGTTGCTTTGACTTTGTTTTGGGTCATTGTCCATCTGTATTATGAAATGCTGACCAATCACTTTGGTTACATTTGGCTGGATATGAGCACACAGTATGTCTCCGAATACCTCAGAATTAATCCAGCTGCTTCTGTCCTGTATCACATCACCAATAAACCCAGTGTTGCTTCCTAACTGGACAGGTTGTTTTCACAGAAGTGTGGTTGACTTGGAGTTACATTATGTTAAGTGTTTCCTTTATTTTATTTTTTTAGCTATATATATATATATATATATATATATATATATATATATATATATATATATATATATATACCCCTGCATTTCTCCAAGAAAATTATTGCAATTACACATGTTTTGTTATACACATGTTTATTTCCTTTGTGTGTATTGGAACAACACAAAAAACAGAGGGAAAAAAAAGCAAATTTGACAATTTCACACACAACTCCAAAAATGCCTAAACACATTACTGACACAAACATTATTTAATCTTTCTTAATATTTAGCATTTTATTTTGATTAATATTTTGTGCCATATTCCTTCTTTTGAGTGCCTGCCTGAAGTAGTCTAGGCATAAAACAACTGGTGATCAACCAGGTAGAGAACTTCTGGGTGATTTTTTTTTTTTTTTTTTTTTTGCAGCATTTCAGTATATTTTTCACATTTGACTTTGGAATTGTAAAATGTTTTTAATCATTCTTACATTTTTACAAAGAGACATTTTTAACAGATTAATATTCAAGTTTGTCACGGAATATCTTTCAGAATGTTTTGGGTTGGTGGCTACAGGAGCAGCATTGAAGATGTTTTTACATTAAGTAAAATGGGTGCAAAGTTATCTAGTTTTTTTTTTGTTTCTAAGACACTTGTATTTTTCTCGTCAGTCAGCCCGAGTGAGAATACATTGTTTTAGAACTGGTGTTCATTGTTGTTGCTGGCATTTTGATCTGTGGGTTTGATTTCAGTGCCAGAAGTTTGGACAATTCACTAAAGATGACCCTAATTCCTTCAAGCTGTCAGAGTCCCTGTCTCTTTACCCTCAGGTGATACATTGATTCTAATAATAAAATATGAACAATAATTAGTCATTATCAAACATACATTACTAAATATAACTTAGAACTATATAAAATTATAACTTTTTTTTGTTTCAGTTCATGTTCCACTTGAGGAGATCACCATTCCTGCAGGTGTTCAACAATAGTCCTGATGAGTCATCCTACTACAGACATCACTTTGTTCGCCAAGACTTAACACAATCACTTATCATGATCCAGCCCATCCTTTATTCCTACTCATTCTATGGTCCTCCTGAGGTTTGTTTATCAACATCACCATGTATCCGTTCACAGTGACGTGTCATATATTTATGGGACCTTACGAGGTGTTAAACAGCAGAAGATTGTAAAGTGATTGGTCTTTTTTTTTGTAGCCTGTTCTTCTGGACAGTAGCAGTATCCTTCCAGATCGCATTCTTTTAATGGACACGTTCTTTCAGTTGGTCATCTATCATGGGGAGGTAAAGTCATTGTATTCCTAGTACGGCTGCAACTATCAGATATTTTTGGAATCAAGTATTGTCTTTTGTGTTTTTAAACAACTATAAGTAGTGTGTTATGCAACATGAAAGGCCTCTTAAAATGAGCAAGTAATTGGCTGCTATTCCTCACAGAATGTTTTTATTCAATCTCAACACTTTTATTAGATCAAAGCTTAAAACCTTTGTCTTACTGGCTCCAGAACTAAACTCATTTAATCAACATTTCTGTGAAACTTTTATGATGTAAATCATTGATTCTCAACTGGTGGGTTATGACCCAAAAGTGGGTTGCGGGCACGTTCTGGGTGGGTTGCGGACAGATTGTAATAAATAAATACATTTTAAAACAATAAAAAAGAAAAAATTATTCAAGCTTATCTGATGATGTACTCGTCGTTTATTTTGAACAAAAAGACAGAGAGGCTGCGGCAGCATACTCGTTGCCATGATATCCAACATTTGTTTGCCCATTAACTTTCTATTTAAATTTGTGATGATGTTCAGAGGCAAGATGGCAAAAAACGCAAATATAACGCGGAGCATTTGAAATGTGGATTTTCGTTCATTGAGGACAAACATGGACAGAAACCTCAGCGTGTTATTTATAATGAAGTGCTGGGCATGAAAACATCCAAAGTAATGCGACATTTGCAAACAAAACATTATGTAAAGCCAAGCCGGTAGAGCTTTTTAAAAAGAGGACTTCATGAGCTGAAGGCATGGACATAATTTGGGGGCGGGACGGGACGTGTCGCTTTCTCTTTTTAAAAAAGCAGTTTTGGTCCCCTGTAGTTTTTACCTTCCAAACACAATGTTACGCTGTATTAGACGAGTCGCGCATTAGAATCTCCAGAAATCCAAGCAGCTCAGTCTGAAGCCTGTTTAAACTTTAGACCACGCACAAGCTCATCGATTGGCTCTGCCATTTCTTGCTAACGTGTGATTGGCTGTCCCCGCTGTCATTCCATCAAACAGCGTCTACCAGTCTGTGATGACCGGTGTTTTGCAAGTTAGCCAGCAGTCCTGTTCACCTGCCGCTATAAGTTGTTAAGATGTTGGACGTTTGTTCTGTCTGTCACGTCAGCTAGACATATTTTAATATCAGAGGTTCCATATTAAAACCATTAACATTCATATTTTAACCTGTGTCTGTGTGTGCGTCTACCAGTCTGTGATAAGCCATCCATTTACATGCCTCTAAGTTGAACTATTGTCAAAATAATTCAGAATTTCTGCTTGTTTTTACTCAGAAATGAGGTATAATTTTATGATAATTTTATGCTACATTCTTTTAACAGTTTATAAATACTTAATATGTAATAATACATTAATATTTCTTTAATGATAAAGATACATTTTATAATTGTATTATAACGCTTAATAGTTATTATTAGTATATTATTAATAGTAAAATATAAATCATAATTTGTAAGTAATGTATTGTAATAATAATAGTTATTAGTTTAATAATAGTAATGTAATTCATAATATTAATTTATGTTCCAGCACCCCGCCCTGCCAGTTGTGTCCCCCTGAAATCTCTAGGCTATTTTTCAAAATAAATTTGAGTTGTAGTCTAGAAAAGTGGGTCATGACTTAATGACCATGAGGAAATGTGGGTCCAGGGCTAAGACCAGTTGAGAACCCCTGATGTAAATGATAAACAATAAAGTACAGCTTCACAAACATAAGTTAGCCTATTCATCCTTAATTTTATCTTAATAATAAAGGAAAAAAGGTTGTACTCCATGAAATAGCTCAATGAGAGAGTGAAAGTCAGTCAGTCCCGCGAACTGCATGTTTGCGGTTCAGAGCACAACGGTATCTTCATTTTTCACAATTGCCACAGAGAAAAAAATAAATAAACCTTAAATTTTTAAAGTGTGTGTCAGTTATAATAGTCCGTGTAAAACAATGATGCCGGAACTGTGTAGTAGTCTAGAAAGTGGGAGTGATATGATAACACAGACATTTAAAATAGACGGACTTTGGTAACATGAATTAAATGAAGCCTCGAGGCAAATTCTTTTTTGTAAGTGAATTATTAGTTATTCGATTAATCATTTCAACCCTAATTCCTACATTACCAAGTACTAGTTAAGTAATATTTATATTGTGGATGGTCAAGCTCTTTTTCTGATATGTTTTCTTTCATTTCTCTCTTAGACCATCGCTCAGTGGCGGAAAGCAGGTTACCAAGACATGCCTGAATATGAGAACTTCAAGCAGCTGCTGCAGGCTCCTCTAGATGACGCCCAGGAGATCCTACAAACACGCTTCCCTATGCCTCGCTACATTGATACAGAGTATGGAGGCTCACAGGCTCGCTTCTTGCTTTCTAAAGTAAACCCCTCCCAAACACACAACAACCTCTATGCCTGGGGTCAGGTATGCTCCCGATCATTTAAGTTCATTTTTCCAAAATGTAATATTCCTGTAGTTTATTGCTTTTAGTTTAGAGGTTGCGTAGAATTAGATTGATTGATTACTTCATGTAATGCAGTTTACATTAATAAACTAAATATGCATATTATTAATTGTCAGAAACTGTTTATGAATTGTTAATATCATGTAACTAAATATGCATCAAACCCCTGCTAGGAAACTGGAGCGCCCATTCTCACAGATGATGTCAGCCTCCAGGTATTCATGGACCATCTGAAGAAACTGGCAGTCTCCCACTCTGCCTGAAGCATGCAGGACCAAAGAAGCACAAAAGCACATCTTATCCATCACTGCAGTGGAACATTTAAATTTCAACCTCAAGAAGTATTTTCATATTTGCTCATCCTATTGAGAGACATACATAATAGTATGACAATTACATTTGTATGTACAATTAGATACAATTTAAATATGTTCAAATGTATTTATACTCTATGAAAGAGATTTACTGTCCTATCTTTATCAAACTAGAGCAATGTGTAATCTGTGGTTAACTGATTACGTACTTGCTTTAAATGAGCTTTAGCCATTTTTCAAAGGAATGTTTCCAGATCCAGCCATCACAGTGACCAAGTATAGTTAGTAAGACCAAATTAAAAACAAAAAAAATGTAATCCAATAAGTAACTGGTAACTATAATCGGGCTGTCCTGCTAAAACACAAGTGTCAAGAATCAAATCAGCAGCACTGAAGATGCAAAAGAGCAGCTCCCTGAGATATGAGAAAATTAATGTGAGTAAAAGCAAAAACATAAGGGCGATGAGAATGGCTCAGAGGAGGAAATGGACTGAAAACATGAGTGGCCGCAGGATGATGGTATCGTCCGTTAATAATAGTGATTGAAATGGTCACAGTTGACTTCTGTCTGGGAAATGACTGTTGTAAATGGAAGAGACAAATCTGGGTGGCGTTGTTTCTGCATAGCGTGCAGTTAAGGAAAAGCCAAACAGTCTCATTTGTTTAAACATTTTGAGCTATCTTGTATCTGTGTAGAGTTTCAGGGATCTGTATGTTGAAGTGCTGTCAAAGATATGCATCGGATGTCTGGCAAAGATGTGATGCAACACTGTAACTAGCCCATTTTGTCCTGTTATATTATGAATACAGGTATCAATATATACATATGGAGTTTGCAGTTCTATACATTAACAATACAATCTACAATAAGCCTTATATTAGAATTTTTGTTATACATCTTTTTAGTGTTTCTAAAATCCTAATGTGGCTGATTTTGATGATTTATATACTATCCCAGGGCTTTTTCTGACACATATGTGGTAAAGTTATTTGTCTGTTTTAATACATTAAAGTTTTGTATCAGTCAATCAGCCCTTAGTATTTCTGATGTTAAACCGAATTAAAAGTACCTACTTGTTTTGGGATGGTTATTTCTTTTGTCTATAAATGGTTGGAAGCTATAGAGAAGTGATTTTCTTTCACTGGTCAATAAAATTATTCTGATGGTCATGATCTTTTCAAAGTTTATCAGCTGGATTAATTAATGTTTTGGTCAAAATACACTGTGGACAAAGGCACTTTTCCAAGGCAACTAAATAAGTACATGAACAGTAAGTTGTCTTTTTCAAGCTAGCCAGCTAAGCTAACCTAAGGTGATTAATCTAAATGACATTTACAGTATGATTTTTAGCTATCGGTTTGTTAACTCTAAGCAACTTATTTTATTTATTTAATAGTTTATTTGACAGGGACAGTGTACATTAATTAACATTACTGTAAATGCAACCGGAATTAGCCAAAAGGCTAACTTCAGGGGAAAGCAACAGTTATGCAGCATGCAGATGAAACTAACATACATAGCATCAGCTATTCAACTGAGTTTAAACTTAATAGGTATATGCTCTTATTGTACTTTAGATACTGCTGATACTCATTTTTATGATCTATGAGTATGTCCAACCATACAGCAATTTTGCAATCCATTATCAACATTATATCCCTCACAATGGGTTCAGTATTTCCCCATCCCCTTTGCTTTGTTTGCTGGGTGACCACACCACTTTAGACCTCCACATCAAATAAAATTTACCCAAACTAACTGCCCTTGCCATAGCCAAGAAAACTATTCTTAAATACTGCAAGACCAGGAACCCCATTATTATCACTCACTGGAAAAACTACTCTTACCACACATCATTGGAAAGATCCAAGGTTATAGAAATGAATCAACTGACCATATTTAATACCTCATGGGAACCATTTATCAAAAACATTAACCCTCTATATTTCTTTTTCTTCTCTCTCTCCCCCCAAAAACCTAGCACTGCCTAAGTCTGTTAACCTACCTCCTAACAATAGCATTCCATTACCTATAGCAATCTCTCATAGATGTACAAACTGGATTCCAAAAAAGTTGGGACACTAAACAAATTGTGAATAAAAACTGAATGCAATGATGTGGAGATGGCAAATGTCAATATT
>BRDA01007605.1:0-25725 GCA_036984385.1 Crenuchus spilurus | reverse complement strand
GGTTTGTAATATACTAGTCTATATATACTAATAGTACTATACTAATATACTAGTCTATATATACTAATAGTACTATACTAATATACTAGTCTATATACTAATACTACTATACTAATATACTACTCTATATACTAATACTACTATACTAATATAATAGTCTATATACTCATACTACTATAAACATATATGTGAAGATTAATGCACCCCAGCTAAATAAGTCAATATAAGTAAGACACTTCTACAAGAAATGTACACATTCTTATATTATTTCTCCAGCATGTTTCTATTTATTTCCTGATTTTAACTGGAAAACAAGAAAACATACAATATTTAATGTGCCATAACTTTTGCACATATTTCATTTAGTTCCAAAAATGTTAAACTCAGTAAATAAAGAGTAGATGTGTAATGTCAAATTGTACAGAAGTTGATCTCTGTTCACTTAAAACCTGTGGGGGGGGGGGGGGAGTCACTAACTTTTACACAAGGCTGTATATGTGGGTGTCTGACCTTTTTAAGATGTCCCAGCCTCAGTTTGAAGATCTCTTCCTGTTCATGATATTCTGCTACAGTTAACCTGCAGAGAAGATCCAGAACATGTCAGTCATAAAGTACACCTGTCATTACATATACCTGACTCAGCGTTCAGCCTAAAGTGCTTTCTGAGACACAGTGCAGGGCAGCCAATCAGAACAGAGCTCAGCTATAAAGCTACAGTAACAGAAACGTTTCATTCTGAAATGTTGGGAAATGACCATTTAAACATGAATGATGACTATTTTGATATATAAAACCGGATAAGCTTCAAAACTGAATTTCAGAGAGAAGATACAGTAATGATGTAGGTTATGGGACCTACAACTCTGAAAGCCTCTCAGAAACCTCTAATTCTTTGAAACTGGTGTTTATCTGACCCTGACCTATTATAAAAATACTTTAGATAACAGATTTCATGAGTTTTGTTTTGTATATTTTATTCATCCAGAATCTACTGCTCACATCATGCTGTTGAAACAAACAAAACACTGTTTTAAACCCTTATACTGACTTTCACTTACACTTATACTCAAACTTAGATTCTCTTCTGCATGTAGTGCATACATAATCCACCAGGGGGCAAAATACATGTATCTGACTGTATACATCAGCCTTTTCTTATTTATTTAATCCATTTAAAATTAGTATTATATATTATCATTATTTATATTGTACAAAATGATAAAAAATTATCATGAATGATGAAGAGGATTTAAAACTATCTGTGCATCAAATATGACACACTTGGCTTTATAGTGACAAGTGTTAGAGTCACGTACAGTGTAGGTAGGCTGGGTTTCAGGAAAGGATCGCTGTCCGCTCCGTTCACTGCTTTGGTCTTTCTGGGTTTGGATTCTCCGTAAGGGGTGGGGCTTTGCGAGAGGGGTGTGCTGGGGGGTTTGCGTTTTGCTAGAAGTTTCCGCTGCCTCTCGATATCTTCCCTCTGCTGATTTATCCACTCCTGCTGCCTGTAAACACACACACTTCTACATTATAGACAAATTCAGAGAATTAACTGATCATAATAACAAAGATTTCAACATTAAATAATTAGTTTGACCCTTTAAACCATCCATAGTCCCAGTCTCAGCTGCTTGTGTGCTAGTGTTATAATACGAGGTCACTAGGGGTGCAAAAACACACCAACACGTCTAAGCATAACAATATTATTCATAGTAAACCTCAAAACCAGTACAAATATTTATTCAAAGATTGGTGGTTCATCTAAAAATTAGAAATTTAAATTAAAATTAAAAATTTGATTTAAAATATCACAATATATTATATCAGAGCTCCTGTATTGTGATACTTATCATATCGAGAGGCTCTTAAGAATAAACAGCTCTAATGATCAAAGGCGTAAAAAATGAATGAGAATGACTGTAATGCCCAAAAAGGCGTCTTATTCACAGAAAGTCCCACCCTTCAACAAAAAGAGCCAATCAGCTTGCTGCTAAAGGTGTCGGTGTGAAAAGTTCTGCCCCTGTAGCCTCTAGCACAGCCTCCTGTCTCCTGTGCTGTGAACCAAACACTATAAACTATTTACATTTTTGTTAGATTGTATCTGAGATCTTAGATCTGCTTTTGAAACATTTATGTTTATGTATTTTAAGATGCCAAAATAAATAAATAAATCTCACTAAAATACACGAGGAATTCAGGAGTAAAAAAAAGAAAAAAAAACTAGGAATAAGGGTGAACACAATGCCTATAAGACGTGTTATGATAGTAATAAAAATGATGTAATGAAGCTTTTTCCATTGATTTAGAAACAAGTGATGTTATTTTATTGATAGTCTTACTTGACCAGGTTCTGAAAGGCGTATCCGTCGGTCCACTGCTCCGTGTATGACGCTCCGTGCCGGACCGTGGTGAAATGACCGAGCCTCAGACGGTCCTGCATGCTTTTCTCCCGACACGACTGTTTCTCCTGCGTACTCTAACAAAAAACACAACATCTTACAGTCACAATTCTGTAGACACCCAACGCTCACCAGAAAGTCACCTGAACCGCCACCACCTGCAGCCGGTCCGCACCAGAACACACGTTAGCTATTTATGACAACCTGTATTTAAATGTTTTAATTTGGATTGTATGAGATGCATCTGCACTAAATGTGCAAAAAAAGTGAAAACTGGTATGTGCACATGTATTCATCTCCTTTACTAAGAAGCATCTAAAAAGTTCTGGTGCAACCAATTACCTTCAGAAGGCACATTCTTACTGAAATGAAGTCCTGCACTCCAAGTGTCACGTGATCTGTCAGTATATACACCTTTTCTGGAAGGCCCCAGAGACTGCAACACCATTAAGCAAGAGGCACCACTAACCAAACAACACCATGAAGACCAAGCAGATCTCCAAACAAGTCAGGGACAAAGTTGTTGAGAAGTAGAAGTCAGGGTTGGGTTATAAAAAAATATCAAAATTTTTGATGAACCCCCAGAGCAACATCAAATCTATTATCATCAAATGGAAAGAACATGGTACCACAACAAACCTGCCAAGAGAGGGCCACCCACCAAAACTGTCAGACTCAAATGTATGGAGGAAGGTGCTCTGGTCAGATGAGATCAAAATTAATCTTTTCAGACACCAATGAAAACATTATGTCTGTTACAAAACCAGCACATCTCATCACCTCAAGAACACCATGCCCATAGTGAAACATGGTGGTGGCAGCATCATGCTATGGGGATGTTTTTCAGCAGCAGGGACTGGGAAACAGTCGAGGGGAGGATGGATGGTGCTAAATACTGTCTGTCAGTAATTTGAGACTGAGACGCAAGGCACCTTACTCCCAACTGCTCCCCAGGCACCATGGATAGGACTGCCCACCAAGCAAGCGTGCTCACTGCGCCATAGTCTGTGTGTTCACTAGTGAATTATATGCAAAGGTCAAATGCCTCTGTGTGCAAGCAATGAGTCAATGAGTGAGCAGTTTATAAGATTCTTCTTTAAGGTCTCCCATCCAAGTACTAACCAGACTGAGACCTGATTAGCACAAATGTTCTGTGCAGGTAAGATGGCTTCTGCCAATATTTGGGTTTCAGGCCATTTAGCACAAGTTGGCAAAGTTGGCAGTGAGGGCCACAAAAAACTGAGGGTCCCACATAAAGACAAATAATATATACTGATATTAAAAAATAGCCTTAATTGAAATGTTTCCACAACCCAGGGGCTTGATCTCACGCATATACAATACCATTTTCTCTCTCAAGAACAGTACTCTGAGTAGACTACATTCAGAGTAGAGGCATGAGATCGGAATGGAGATACCTGATAAAACCTGGGACAGTGCACTAAGCAGAATCAATGAAACATCATCTTGTGCACGGCTCAGCTTAATTCAATTTAAAGTCCTCCACCGAGTACATTACAGTGAAGTCAAATTAGCTCAAATCTACCCCAGCATTAGTAATATGTGTGACCGTTGTCATGCTGCTAAGGCTGATCTGACACACATGTTCTGGACCTGTCCCAGACTGACTGTGTTCTGGACAGCCATATTTAAATTCTTATCTGATGCATTTAATGTTGATGTGCAACCCAGCCTAGAAACGACTATTTTCGAGGTTTTGGAAAGTGGTGCTTCAGTGACCAATAAAATGTGTGATGCCTTGGCCTTTGCTACTCTAATAGCACAGAAAATAATTTTGCTAGAATGGAAATCAATATACCCACCAACATTTACACACTGGCTAAGTGACCTCTTGCTATTTCTCAAAGTAGAAAAGATTAAATTCTCACTTAGAGGATCAACCAAAACGTTTTATAAAATTTGCAACCCTGTGTTAACCCACTTTGAAAACACATAAACCATAACATCCCTATGTTTCCCCCTTTGTGTTTGTGTTTATTATTATTATTATTATTATTATTATTATTTATGTATTTATTTTATTGATCTATTTATTTAGGGTTTTTTCTCTTTAACTTGTACTTATTTAGCATTTGTCTATTTGTGTACTTAATTTTGTATCTATTTAGGGTGGGGTTGGAGGGAGGGTTTCAGGGGTATATAAAAAAATGCATAATTGATGCTTATATGTTTAATACCTGTTCATCTCAATAAAGATACTTGAAAAAAAAGCCTTAATTTATTTTCAGTTTATTCAGTTTATTTTCTGAAAATCCTTGATCTTAATAACAGAGATAGTAAAGCTGTCGTAGCTGTCTCACCTTCTCAATGAGAAGTTTTTTGCTCATAGTAGTGCATTTGTTCAGACGCTCCTTATATCTCTCCAGCAGCTTCTGCTGTTCCTCAATCTGTCTCCGGAGGTCACAGTTAGCCTGAGGAAGAGGATAAGAGGAGATCAGAAAAGTCTTGTAAGCTCCATGTAACATCTGTAGGTTTCGTTTACATTTAGAGTTTATAGCTTTTTTTAATTAGTGCTTCCCATTAGATAAATAATGTAGTTCCAGGGGTTCGCGGGACAGGGGAATTATGGGAAACTGAGATGCTGGTGCTTTCGTCCCACCGCTGGCTTTCATTCACTCAGGTTTGTTGAGCAGAGGGATGCCAGTGTCTCAGGGAGCTCTGATTTCGGTGTTACTCTCTGGTTCTCTCCTTTTAGGTAAGATGCTTTACATACTTCTGTCATTAGCCTCAGTCTGATAAGCTTCATATTCTTTCTATGAACACTAACAGAACTCATTCCATCTTTCTAGGGAGCGACTACCAGTCCAACCCCACACTGATGGACGACTGACTGCAGTTTACTTCACTAGTAAAAAATGTCATTTCACTTGACTTTCCACTTTTCTCACCCTGAGCAGATCGTCTATTCGTCCCTCCTTTTTCTCCAGATCCAGATTCTTATTGCTCTCAAGTGCAGCGAGCTTCAGCAGCGTCAGATCCGTCTGAGAAACAGAACCACATACGTTTAGGGTCGAGCCCGACGGACCCTAGAGAAGACTTCTCTTCACCATCAAATATTTTTCTAATCTACCAACATTACATCACCACACAGTAATAATACTTATTAATAACAACTAATAATGTTTAATATTAACAGTCAATAATATTCCATTAACATAATATGAAAATATTATAAAAATACATTTAAATGAAATTATTTTGAACCCACACAATTGTTTATAAATAACTGAAATATATTTAAAATAAGCAGTGACTGTTAATAATAACAATAACAGTTGTGTGTGATATTAAATAGTAATGTTAGAGAGAACATCACCTCAGAGAAGCTTCAGTATCACTGTGTGTGTGTGTGTGCGTGTGTGTGTGTGTGTGTGTGTGTGTGTGTGTGTTACCTGCACACTCCTGCTGCTGAGCTGCTTTAGGTGAGTTGTAGGATCAGTGAA
Source organism: Crenuchus spilurus (assembly GCA_036984385.1). Taxonomy (NCBI): domain Eukaryota; kingdom Metazoa; phylum Chordata; class Actinopteri; order Characiformes; family Crenuchidae; genus Crenuchus; species Crenuchus spilurus. The sequence goes on along the minus strand of BRDA01007605.1, from coordinate 19,862 downwards.
ACACAGGCTGGTGGGAGATGAGCTGTTCTGTCGGACCTGAAGAGCAAAAACAATCAAATAAAAATAACATAAATAACGTAACATAATGTAATATAAAAAAATCTACTAATATAATATAATGCATGTGTACTACAGCAGCGATTCTCAACTGGTGGGTCAAAACCCAAAAGTGAGTCACGGACACGTTCTGGGCGCGTCGCGGACAGATTGTAAAAAATAAATACATTTTAAAACCATTAAAAAATAATTAATGCTTATCTGATTTTGGCCTCATCTTTTAGATTGAAAAAAAAAGAGACACAGAAAGGCAGGCGGCAGTGGAGCGCACAGCATTCTCGTTGCCATGGTAACCACCATTTGCTGGTTATCAGTGTTGCCAAGTCCGCTTATTATAAGCGACTTTGTGCTTGTTTTTTCTAAAGTCGCTTGCAAATCTCGTGAGTGGTGGGATGCGGTTTTTTGAGATTGTTTTTGAACGTGAAGTTGCTTGTTTATGCTTGACTTTCTTTCCAAGTGAAACTCTTTGATTATCTCCCAGCTCCCCATAACAAAGCGAAAGATGAGAAGCACAAAAAATCTGCACGAAAGAAATTAGCTAAAAAAATAGCCACCTACGTAGCCTGACAATGTTTATATTAAAAGTGTTTAGCATAATTTTGGTGTTGTTTATGTATAATGTCATAATAAATGGTTGCCGTTATACCGTTTAAAAGTGGCCTCTGTTTTACTGAATGTGGTGGGTTGCCAGTTGGGCTTATTTTGGGCTTGTTTTCATAGAGCTGGTTTCTTGTTTTTTTCGCAAGATCTGGCAACACTGCTGGTTACTCTTCTGTTTAAATTTGTGATGATATTCGGAGGCAAAGAACTGGGTGATAATTTTATGCTACGTGCTTTTAACAGTTTATAAATATTTAATAATAATAATATGTAATATTTTATTAATGATAAATATAAATATTATTTTATTATTAATACCACTGAAGTTATTATTAGTATATTAAAATCATATCATAATTTGTAAGTAATGTATTAATATTTATTAATAATATTAATTTAATTTATGTTACAGCACCCCCTCAAACCCCCCGAATCAAGCCAGTCATGTCCCCCCTGAAATCTCTTAAATTCTCTTTACATGCATATGTATGTTTAATATTATTATTTTACACTATATATATATATATATATATAACATTAGACTAAACTGATGATAATGTCAGTAGGTTGATCAGAGGATGATGGATCCCCTTTGTGAGTCTTAGCTCCTCTGAAGGTTTCTTCCTCCAGCCTCGAGGGAGTTTTTCCTTGTCACTGTCACCTTGAGCTTGCTCGCATCTGGATATTTATTTATTTATTTATTCTAATTTTCTAATATTTCACATTTAAAATTCTTCTCATGCAGACAGCTACCAACACAAGCTCATCTCAGACCAGCTGTCATCTCTTTTTAGCATATACCAGTGTCTGATTAGGTCTCTGCTATCGCCCCCTACAGGTCATCTCACATCATTAACAAAGTATCTGTTCAAACTCAGCTGATACTTCACAGGGTTTAGATTTAGGATTTGGGGTGAGGTTAAGGTCAGGGATCAGGGTTAAGGTCAGGGATCAGGGTTAAGGTCAGGGATCAGGTTTAAGGTCAAGGATGAGGGCTAAGGTCAGGGATGAGGGCAAAGGTCAGGGATCAGGGTTAAAGTCAGGGATCTGGGCTAAGGTCAGGGATCTGGGCTAAGGTCAGGGATCAGGGCTATGGTCAGGAATCAGGGCTAAAGTCAGTGATCAGGGCTAAGGTCGGGGATCAGGGCTAAGGTCGGGGATCTGGGCTAAGGTCAGGGATCTGGGCTAAGGTCAGGGATCTGGGCTAAGGTCAGGGATCTGGGCTAAGGATAGGGATCAGGGCTAAGGTCAGGGATCTGGGCTAAGGTTAGGGATCAGAGTTAAGGTCAAGGATCAGAGTTAAGGTCAAGGATCTGGGCTAAGGTCATGGATAAGGGCTAAGGTCATGGATAAGGGCTAAGGTCATGGATAAGGGCTAAGGTCAGGAATCAGGGCTAAGGTCAGGGATCAGGGTTAAGGTCAGGGATCAGGGATCAGGTTTAAGGTTAATGTCAGGTTATTGTACCTGAAAGTTGATTATAAATAAAGTGTAATGTAAACATGTACAAAATATAAAAACTATTCACATAAAGTTTCACCCTGATTATTTACATAGATATGAATACAAGGTTACGTGTGTGTGTGTGTGTGTGTGTGTGTGTGTGTGTGTGTGTGTGTGTGTGTGTGTGCGCAGTGGTGCTGATCTGTACTTACAATGGATCCGGGTGCAGAGTGAGAACCATGTGGCGAGCGGAGAACCGGAGGAATGCCCCTTACTGGACTGGAGCCGTTTCCACCCTGTAGCTACACCAACACAAACACAGTCACTGCCTGAGTCACCGAGATGGAGAGGAGAGGTGATTAAAGTGTTAATGAGAAAGCTGAATGCAGGCTAGGCTAAAGGCTAACCTTTGTTTAGGTACTTTCATATAAGATTTTATTAAATATGTTGACTTTATTTTGAAGAAGCTGGTGACCTGCTATAGGTTTGCTTTTCTCTCATCATCTCTGACACACGTCTGCCTGACGTGCAGCTGAATGCTGAGTAAACACTGACTCACTCACACAGTCATACTCACGTCAAAGTAATCGCTGATCTTCGCTCCTCGGCCGGAAGACTTCCCTGCAAAGTTCAACAAAACACAGTGAACTTGGGCGGCAGAGTCAAAGCCTTCGTCCTACTGAGATGATCTGAAACGAGCTAGAAACTCTTCAAACATCTAACAGATGAGAGAACTGAGCAGAGAGGAGAGGAAAACATCCACCCGTCCATGTCTGAGACATTTCTCACTGGAAACATCTAACAGACGTTCAGCCAAGGCAGGAAAACTATTAGTGCATAAAGTGTCAGGTTTCCTCAGCACGACGAGGTCTTTTTTATTTACTTTTATCTTACATTTTTTATTAAAAATTAAAGGTGACACAATGACATCACATTTATCTGTACACAGTGTTAGAAAGATCTAAATATTTATTTATGTGTCTTAATATTCACGTCATATTGGATCATTTTCCTCAATAAATAAATGAACAAGTCTAATATTTGTGTCTCATTTGTTTAACTGGGTTCTCTTTATCTACTTTTAGGACTTGTGTGAACATCTGATGATGTTTTAGGTCATATTTATTAAAAATATAGAACATTCTAAAAGGTTCACAAACTTTCAAGCACCACTGTATCAACCACATGACCAGAAGGTGGACCACACCTTGGCTGCTCTCTGATTGGTTGTCAGCTTTTCTCTTTCTCCTGGATGACTCAGAGTGCTTCTTCTCAGGTGTCTACAAGACAGAAAAAGGTCAGTCAGTCTTTTCAGTGCAGAAACCTGAGAGGTGGAGTATTAGGACTAAACTCAGGTCTCACAGCAGAACAACACTTCTTATTGGTCACTAAATAAAGAGGCTACGTTTACTTCAGGCACAAATGTATACATCTCTCCAGCCTTAGTTTTACACTGGAGCTACAAGGCTAATGTAGCTAACTTGTAATGGAAGTTTATGTACACCAATTCGCATTAGCATGGTGCTAATTATCACAGTAGTTTCAAACTCCAACATTAACATCTGACTGTGGTTGATATTTAATGTAAATAATGTGATGAAAAATCCATGGCTGGCCTTTACACTGAGTCTCAGCGTCCAGCAGAGGACGCTGTGGGTGTAGAACAAATAATATATTCCACTGTATGAGTTTAAATAGGAGATTAACTTAACAGTTTTAATTACCAGCCATATTTTCAAAACAGCCGATGAAAATAATGCTGTTTTCCATGATTATTATTATTATATTGCTTTGCAATGCGCAATATACCGTTATTCGATTTTTCATATATTCTTCTTCTTCTTCTTCCGCCGGATTTTTGATGTGCTTCTTGTCCCGCAGTTTTTGAGATATCGACACCATTCCAACTCCAGATTGTTCGGCCCGATTGTGTGATCCGGGCTCGTATACAGAATTTTGATCGGATTTGCGGTTTTCCTAAAAACTTCCTTAATCTGGGACTTTTTTCCCATAGAGAATGAATGGGGAGCAAAAATGCATGCTCATCTACTGTACTTCTGCTTGACCAACTTGCACCGTTTCGGATACACTATATCAGGGCAGGCCCCTGAGCACAAATTCACTGTTGTTTTGACCCGCACTCGTTTATTTGTCGTTTTATTGCCATCCCTTTTTCGTCCCATTGACCTCCATTCATTTTTGGCCATACCAAATTTCAGCCTTCCATTTGCGCGACAACAACCAAAATTGATATACTACATCATGGCAGGTATCAGAGCTCTAGTCTAGAGCCATACTGACCCGCACTCCTTTTTTTGTCATCTTTTCTTCCCTCGTTCCTCCCATTGACTTCCATTCATTTTCACATACACTCAAGCCACAGAGTTTCTGTGTCCCAACAGCCACCAACATTCATGTACTCCATCAGGACAGATAACAGAGCTCTAGTGAAGGGCCATCCTGACCCGCACTTCTCTTTTTGTCATCTTTTCATCCCTCGTTCTTCCCATTCATTTTCACATAGAGACATGGCAACCGCCTTAGGTCCCATAGCAACCACCTTGGGTGCCATAGTAACCGCCTTGTGTACCATAGCAACTGCCTTGGGCCCATAGCAACCGCCTTGCGGCCCATAGGAACGGCCTTGAGGGCCATAGCAACCGCCTTGGGTGCCATAGCAACCGCCTTGGGGCCCATAGCAACCGCTTTGGGTGCCATAGCAACGGCCTTGGGGCCCATAGCAACCGCTTTGGGTGCCATAGCAACGGCCTTGGGTACCATAGCAATGGCCTTGGGTGCCATAGCAACTGCCTTGGTGTCAATAGCAACCACCTTGGGTGCCATAGCAACCGCCTTGGGTACCATAGCAACCGCCTTGGGTACCATAGCAACTGCCTTGGGTCCATAGCAACCGCCTTGCGACCCATAGGAACGGCCTTGAGGGCCATAGCAATGGCCTTGGGTACCATATCAACCGCCTTGGGGCCCATAGCAACCGCTTTGGGTGCCATAGCAATGGCCTTGGGTACCATAGCAATGGCCTTGGGTGCCATAGCAACCGCCTTTGGTCCCATAGCAACTGCCTTGGGGTCAATAGCAACCACCTTGGGTGCCATAGCAACCGCCTTGGGGGCCATAGCAACCACCACAAATACCAAAGTATCACCTTACAAACCTGGGTTACCTTAGCTTGTGGGCCATGTTAGCAATGCGCAATATCCCGCGTTTCCTTCAGGAAATGCACTTTTCTAGATATTATTATTATTATTATATCAAATAATATATACAGCATCCCTAATAAACACTACTTACAAAGAGCAGATAGTATGAAGTCTGATGGTTTATAATCTAAGAGTTGTAAATACATAAATTTGGGAGAATTATGTAAATTAGATTAATTAACAGAACAGAGCACTTACTGAATATGCAGGAGACCCGCCTCTTTTCATATCAGAGTTCTGAGAGAGAGAGAGAGAGAGAGAGAGAGAGAGAGAGAGAGAGAGAGAGAGAGAGAGAGAGAGAGAGAGATAGAGAGAGATAGAGAGAGAGAGAGAGAGAGGTAAGCATTACACAAAACAGTCTGTGAAATAAATGAGTAAATGTTCTCCATAAGAGTCAGAGTGTTAAATTAGGTTTAGGGGTGTGTGTGTGTGTGTGTGTGTGTGTGTGTGTGAGAGAAAGAGAGAGAGAGAGAGAGAGAGTGTATGTGTGTGTGTGTGTGAGAGAGAGAGAGTGTATGTGTGTGAGAGAGAGAGAGTGAGAGTGTGTATGTGTGTGTGAGAGAGAGTGTGTGAGTGTGTGTGTGAGAGAGAGAGTGTATGTGTGTGTGTGTGAGAGAGTGTGTGTGTGTGTGTATGTGTGTGTGTGTGTGAGAGAGAGAGAGAGAGAGAGAGAGAGAGTGTATGTGTGTGTGTGTGTGAGAGAGAGAGAGTGTATGTGTGTGAGAGAGAGAGAGTGAGAGTGTGTATGTGTGTGTGAGAGAGAGTGTGTGAGTGTGTGTGTGAGAGAGAGAGTGTATGTGTGTGAGAGAGAGAGTGAGAGTGTATGTGTGTGTGTGAGAGAGAGAGAGAGTGAGAGAGTGAGAGTGTGTGAGTGTGAGAGAGAGAGAGAGAGAGAGAGAGAATGTGTGTATGTGTGAGAGAGAGAGTGAGAGTGTATGTGTGTGTGTGAGAGAGAGAGAGAGTGAGAGAGTGAGAGTGTGTGAGTGTGAGAGAGAGAGAGAGAGAGAGAGAGAGAGAGAGAGAGGCTCACTGACCTCTGACTCTTTGTCACTTGATGACCCCAGGCTGCCGAAGCTGTGATTAGAGCACTCGTTATTGTTCAGCCCCTAAACAACAATCAGGAAGCAAATCAGACTCCATTTGACATCATCAGTGTAAAGAATCTGTTTACACTTTACAGTTTCACCAAATCTGACCAAACGAGGCTGAGCTGAACTCATTTTACACTGTTGTTGTGAACAGTTTGGGGGTTTCAGTGGAGATGCTGATATTTAAAGAGCAGGACAGTCAGCTGATCTATAAAAACATCATCAGGCCTTTGTTTTGTTTTTATAAAGCACAAATATAAAATACAGTCAAATAAGTACAGATACATAACTTTGCCTTCACTGATGTTCACTAGTCAGCTAGTGCATTTGTAAACCGTGTTAAATGTGTTAAGTGTGATGTGTTTATTTGTATTTATTTGCAGATCATTAACATTTACAACATCAGGTTGTGTGTGTGTGTTAGTAGTGTTTTGTATTTTATACACCATATTGTGTTTGTTTGTGTTTGATTGTAATAGTATAGTATACATGTTTTATTCATTTACGTACTTTTGGCACTAAATTAGCTCCACAGAAACATACACACCTTGGCTCCTCCGCTGGTGCTGCCCGTGCTCCCGCCTGTGTTTCCGCTGACCGCGCCCATAAAGCGAGCCTCCAACAGCTCCTGCCTGCGGGGGTCTAGAGACTGCAGCTCCTCCATCACTACAACACAGAAATATTCAGCTTTAACTGACCAAATATCAACAGATACACAGAGGTCTCGCTCTGTGTACACCCTTGAAAAGTACAATCCAATTTAGAGAGACCCTGTATCCACTCACTGTCCTCCATTAGACACACCTGCCTTACTGGTCTAAAGTCAGAGACAGCAGCTCAGCACAGTTTGGGATGTTTCTCTACTCCTTCATTGGTGAAGCTGTTTGGTTGGTTGGTGGACTATTCTGAGCACAGCAGTGACACTGAGGTCCAGCAGCTCTCAACACACATTAACACACCACCATCACATCAGTATCACTATAGTGCTGAGAATGATCCATCTCCCAAATTATAGCTGCTCTGAGGGGGTCCTGACCACATGGTGAAACAGAAGGACTACAAGTGTCACTGGAGCTCAAACGGACAATAAGTGGAGATACAAGGTATGTGTACCTAATGAAGTGGCCAGTGAGTGTATTTCAGTCATATTTTGACTTGTGGAATGTTATTAACACTGTATACATCCATCCATCCATACATACATGCTGTTTAAGTACAGAGTGAAGTGATGGACGGTAAGGCTGAACGATTTGGAAAACAGATCTGCGATTTTTCTAATGAACACTGCATTTCTTTCAAATCGCTGATATTTTCTAAAAATGAAGGTTCAAGTCTGTTTTTTTTTGCCAGAATTATAACTTCTTTTCTAGTACGAGGCTTGAGCCAGACTGCAATAAGCTGTGGTTGTGATGGAGGTGTGGTTGGCCCGGTCCAGCTTATCCACAGATTCACAAACTCTTACTTTTTCTTTTAAAATGATGAATCTTTAGAGGACAGGAACAAACAAACCAACGTCCAGGGCTCAGAAAAGACGTTCAAAACGTTTGTGTTCCAATCATGTCCTCCTCTCTGCAAACCTGGCCTGTCTGACACACCCGCCATAGCGAGAGTCGTGCCAAAAAGTGCCCGCAGCCAAAAGATCCCAAGATGGAGGACGGGTGGCGTTGTGGTGCATATGAAGGTTAACAGGGCAGGAAGGACACACACATACAGACACAGATGAAAATGCTCTGGGAAAGGATGAGCGAGTGTTAAAGTCTATCAGCACTGTATAGCACACAGAACACAGCACTTATTCACTATTAGATGATAAATGTGGTAAATAAACAACAACACTTGTTTTTCAGGGCCAGTACAGATTATCATTAATGTTTAACTAAAGACTAGTATTTAGTACTAATACTCAGTCACCATGAATGTGACATTTGTAGTGAAAATGTACAAAAGTTACTCTCCCAACTAACATTCTAAGAACGTTCAGCAACATTTGTAAAAGGTTCCAGATAGCCTGTAACATTACACAAATGTTCTGCAAATGTGTGATGTCATAATGGTTTGCACTGCAACATATCAGGAACGTTTCTCACAGAACATTTCCAGTTCAACACTAATGTTACGGCAACATTCGAAGCAATATCAGCAAGATGTTTTTATTGGTTTTTGAGCAGGAGAGAGGGAGGAGTCTGCAGTTAATTTCCACTGAAGGACGTTCAGTGTACACAGGTCAAAGGTCATTCAGGTCATGTTTATGTCGTATCATTGATCTCTAATAAATGTTTATTATTTATTGTTTATGTTTATGAACAGTTTGAAAGGGAGTTTTTCTCTGAGTGTTGTCAGTATTTTAAGCAGTCGCAGCTGGCCAATAGAGGGCGCTAGGGCACCAACATCTATGATGGAAATGTTTTTTTTATTTTCATTTTTATATAATCTACGTATTTAAGTCTATATGTGCTAATCATGCACAATAACATGTAATGTATCACACATTTTAGGGGAAATAAGCTTCCTGGTTCATTCTCTCTCTCTTCTGAGGTGACATAAATATCAGCCATTCAGAGAAGCAGCAGCCAATCACTGACCTGCTGACACAACATAGAGCATGCATTTAACCAATCAGCATCCTCCAATCTTCATTTCTGGCTCCCAGCAGAGTGCGTCAGTGGTTTTAGGAGCATCTGACGTTATTGATGTAATACATGTGTGTAGAAATGCTAATATTTAGTCTTAATAGTGTTTTTGCTCATTTTATTGTAGATGTTAGTGACTCAGTTGGCAAACTAATGATACATACTGTACTTTCTGTCTTTACACATTTACATGTAATGACAGTTTTAACATTTAAACTATTAGTCTTTAATGACCATTAAATAGTTTGTGTTCAATATTTTTCACCAGCTTACACTGAATTTAACCTGCTGTAGATCCTCATAATGTTGCAGCAATGTTACTGGAATGTTAAAAACCTATAAAAATATAAAGGTTCTAGAAAACTTGACAGCTTGAATGTTCTATAAGCCAAATTTGTAACATTCCGAAAATGTTCTACTGAACATAAAAATGTTAGCTGGGTCTTACGGTTTAGATTACATAAACACAGTTTAATCTGAGAACATTATAAAAACAGCTTTAGGCTTTAGACAGCTGTAAACACAGATTGGATTTACTTGACAAGTAATGCACATTTCTACCAATCAGACAGCGCTGTAGGCGGGGCGTTAGGACGGATGCAACATGCTACATATACATTTAAGCCAATAAGGATCTACAATGAGTCTCACTACTGCAGAGACAGTACTGAGCTAAACTACATCAACATTACATACAGTAGTGTTCTGCTGTGGTATCATAACATTACAGCCTGATACTGTTAGCTTTTTACACTTTTAACTCTCTTCTTCTTTTGTGTTTGTTATTGTTTATCTGGTTTGTGTGCTTTTTATCCATATTTCTATTTCCAAGTAGATCTAATCTAATACAGTATCTGAACAGATCATTGGTCAGGGTCAATAATCGGTCAACAATAAGTGTTTATGATAACCTCTCATTGACGCCATATTGTATCATTTGTGTCCTATTTTTAGCTTTTAGTTATGACTGTCCTGGCCACTCCCCAGAATAGCTGCTGATGGATGTAACATAACATGTATTTTACATTATTTACAACCTAATTCTTATATGTATCCACGTTAAACTTTGTCGTAATCATTTTAATTGAAGTGATGATGTTTGACATGTTTACAAAACTTCAGCAACATTTCAGCAGACCAAACTGCAGCAGCCAATCTCTGAGCAGAGTTCAACTTTATGCAAATGAGTTCAGGCACATTTATCCAATCTGGTGAGGGTAGACTAGTCTTTATCATGACTAGTTTGCTCTGAAGTCTGCAGGCAGAGAAGATCTGCAGTGTCGGCTAAGAGTGCATCTGTTTTATCTAACAGTGAAACTTTCGACAGAATTGCTGACAGTGAAGATCTGGAGATGTCTGAATGGATGTCATTTAGTAAGAAGGTCAAATTGAAACCCTACAGAACTCGTAGGTTCTGCTAAGGCTGTTCGATTGAGATTGAACTAAACTGTAGCTCAAATGGGTGATGGACGCACAAGGTCCCATATTCCGCTTTTCCACAAGTTAGCCAGCTGTCTGAGGGTCTAAATACCTCAGAGGTGAGTGTTTTGATGTGAGTGATGTGTTAACATCTTTCTGATGAATGAGAGTATTTAAACTTTTGTTTATGCAACACAGCCCCCCTTTCAGAACAGCAGGCAGAGCTGAAACCTCCACACACAGACAGATCACCAATCACATCTAAACAATAAAGTCTTATTTCTCAGATTTACAGGTTGTCTTCTGTTACTGACTTCTTTTACTAGTTTGACTTCTCTCGACCAACCGCTGCTCTCTCTCACTCTCTCGGCTTTCACAATGTTATAACAGCGAAATACCGTCTCAAGTCAAACAAACAAAAAAACTAAGCAGTACAGGTAGTCCTCAATTTACGACATTGATCCGTTCCTATGTCGCGTCGTAAACCGAATTTCGTGTAAGTCGGAACATACGTAATTACTGTACATAAATAACATACTGTAAGCACTTATCCTATCCTAGCAGAGTAATTATCAAAAAACACATATAAAATACGTTTAATAATTAAATGAAACAGTCGCGTAACTGTGTATTCTTCCGCCGCGAACACCAAACATGAAACAAGGCTTTATACAGTAAATGGAAGATGTGTAGTAACCACAAAACATCGTAACTCGGGGACGACGTAACCCGAGGACTACCTGTATCTATATCCATCAGATATAAAATATATCAGATTCTACGGTTGACTGAAAAACAAACCGACCAAGCTGAAGCTTCTCAGTCGCCAGCACCTCATCCGAGTTTCCCGTTCCACCTTAAGTTGTGCAGTTACAGTCAGTAATTACTAGTGTTAACCCTGCATTATTTAAGAAGGAACAGATTTTTTTTAATACGATACTGATGATAAAGTTAGTTTCAGTGCTGTACTAAACCCTCACATATCCAGTCTATGAAAACAAACCTCACTGCAAATTACCAAAACAAAAGCACAATATAACCAAATCAAACACACAGCAGCACAAAAAAATTACAAAATGCACTTTCACTCACCGCAGCTGAGGTTTCACTTGGAAATAAAAACTAAAGTTTGTGTTTTTTTTTGCCAAACGTTAATTGACTGTTGCCATATTATAGATTGATTTTGTGTTGGCTGTGTTGTAATATCTTCAGCCATTAGACTCCTCTACTCAAACAGAAATAAGTAGTGATGAACAACTGAGTTTAACTATAATATCACAATATATCACCTTCCTTACAATATTGCAGTATATCAAATCTGAACTCCTGTATGTATGTATAGTTATTACAAAGTTATTGCCATTACACAGCCCTAGTCATCGCACAGTCAAATATATAACTTGTTTTCTTGAGTAAACTCCATCTCTAGATTCCTGCCACTATAATCGACTCCTCAATTAATAATTGTAACCAGTACAGCACCAGTATCAGGTAAAAGGGACTATATATATATGCACCACACATGGTTTGGAATGAACTCAGCCCGGGACATCACAGGTGCCATGTTTGCACATATAAATAAGTGAGCACATCTGTCAGATGTATCAAAGTGTAAAACCAACACCACTGACAAAGGACATGAAAGTGACTGTTGTCCATGATAATAGGGTGCCAGGAGGTAGCATCTCAGAAATCCTAACATTGTGGCATGTTCTAGATCCGCTGTAGTGAAGGTGTACTAAGAATGAACTTCTGGTACATTGAGTGTCTCCCAATGGTATAACACTATTGCCCAATGGGCCACTGATGCTGAAGTGGAACGACTCCAGCAAGTAGTAAAAAGTAATCTATGTGCCACAGTGGACCAGTTAACCCACTTAATGTCTAAGCCTGTAAAGCATAAGCAGGGTTAATAGTCATAATATTCAGATAAGACTGCGTAAATATAACAGTCTCCTCCTAGCACCTCAACCTTCAGAGTAAATGGCCAAGAGTTGCCACTTTAGAGTAGAACGGACTGTTTTGGAGAAGAACCTCACCACTATCTCTGCTCATGTTTAAGAGTAAATCAGTGCTCATTACAATACTAAAACCACTTTCAGACACTCTAAACCTAATATGACATATAATGCTATTATAACTGTGTAATGTGTTCCCCTGTGTAAAAAAAGTAACTCAAAACACTAGCAGCATGTACCAAACCATGCCAGATAGCAAACAAGTTCAACAGAGTGATTATCACAAGTACTGGTTCTGTTCTGTAAAGACCCATGCTCAGCTGTCTTCCTCTAAATTCAATATGGCGTAGCTGAGTTCTTAACCTATAGGTGGATCTACTCAGATGAGGGGTGGAGCCAAATCTAATTGCGTAATAACAGGAGCCAAACATGAATATTTATAACTTTTGTTTTCAGTGACAAGCTGCCTACACAACCATCATTTATAATCATAATTACAGATTCACCTCAGATGTAGCTGATAGTCAAGACATACCTTTGTAACTACCCAGCAACACCACGGCAATCACTTAGTCTGTAGTGATGTTTTATTTTTTAGAGTTTGCAGTAAGTCTGTCCGAAATCATATCCACTAGTCTGTGGTACCTTCATTAACATCTAGGTGAGCTTTAAGAGTTTAGACGATGAATATTTACAGAAACAGCTGGGGTAATTTGGGTGACTACAGAATCCTAGTGTTCGTTAGCAACTTCAGCTATATCGGCTAGACTGGGAGACCTTCGTTACTTTCTGTGTGAGGTTTTGATTGTGTATATTTACAGAAACAGCTGGGGTAATTTGGGTGACTACAGAATTCTAGTGTTTGTTAGCAACTTTAGTCTCAGCCTCAGAAGCACAATGTATTTTTGCAGATCTACTACATGTAGCGTTTTTGGGAAATTATGTAGAATATATTTTAAGGGTGATTTTGTCGTGTTTTTGTTCAGAAGTTCCATCGATAACTTACCTCAGGTCGTCTTCAGCACACAAAAAACACACAAAAACACCAAAACTTCAAATCAATTTATGTACAGCACTTTTGTATCATAAACCTGTAATAAGTAACATCTTTATCTGTCTTATTCAAACTCATTTTAAACCAAGATTCAAAGGAGTAACTAGCTAGCTACAAGCTAGTGACACGGCTAGGCTAAGCTAATTTAATCCAGCTTTAACATCACATTAAAAACCTCTTAGTCAACAACAGAAACACAAAACTTTAAGAAACAGGAGTAGTAAAGCTGAAACAGTTGTATTTTTACACGTTATGTTGTAGTTTTCTATGAAACACGCCGATAAACATCACGGCTAATGTAGCTTAGCTTCACTAGCTGACCACAGCCAGCAGTCAGCGGCCTCCGACACGGTCGACATTTAGGGTCAAATTTGGGGTTTTTTCACTTCCATCCACCACAAAGCGACCATATTTCGGAAAAGCAAAAGCAGAAGTTTGTAAGCATGCCGGATTACCGAATCCTCAGCTCGCAGAAGATGAGATATTTAGTTGAGAAGACTGGGACCGCGGGGTCGGAGACCTAAAGATGGCGCTCCGGACCCTGTGCAGCGGCTTCACGGCGCTTCTCTGCGGGGGAAAGCGGAGCACAAGCCCGCAGCGATCCGTCCGACCTCCCGCTGCAGCATCATCCACAGCTACGGCCCATCAGCGACACAGCGCACTCAGCACAGCTTTATCTCCTTATTTCTTATTTTTTTTTAATTAAAATCCAAAGTCTTTCCTCCGCACTGCGACTCACACAGATCCGTGTGTGTGTGTGTGTGTGTAACCTTTACTACTGGCGTCAGTTCTGAACACACACACACAAACGTTTGTTTTAGTGAATTGTGGGGACATTACATAGACTTCCTGGACACTTAACCCAGCCCTAACTATAAGTACTAACTAGCTTAACCTTAAACATAATCCTTACCCTAACCTCAAATCACATCACCTTAATATTTAATAATTTGTGAGGACCAGCCTGTTGTCCCCACAAATCCTCAGATTGTGTGTTTAAGCAGGTTTTGTTTCCCATAACGTTACATAAATCTGTAACTTACACACTTACACACAAACACACCATTAATTTCATGGAAACTTGTTTAAACCCTAACCATAAATACTAACTAGCATAATCCTAACCCTAATCTTACAACATGTCACCTTAACGTTTAAGGAAAAGGAAGAGAGGTCCTCAGCATATGTTCGTTTTTGTGAATTGTAGGGACATTACATAGCTTTACAGTCACTTCCTGGACACTTAATCAAACCCTGGATTAACCAGAACTAGCCTAATCCTGACCTCCATCTTCAAACATGTCTTCTTAATATTTACTGAAGAGATGTCCTCAGAATGTGTTTAAACGTTCCATAACATTGCATAAACCTGTTGTACACACACACACACACAAAAAAGTTAATTCTGTGACTTAACGGGACATTTTTTTGTGAGTACCATCAAATGTTCCCAATTCTACAGATTTTAGCGATATTCCCCATCATTATGAGGATTATTGGTCCCCACAAAGAGTTTAATACACACACGTTTGTATTATTATTGTTTTGGGATATTGCTGATTACTGTAGCTATATCATGCCTGGTGGTAAGGGACCTGGTCTTATGGCGGGAAGGTCGCTGGTTCAATCCCCTGGCTGGGTATGACTGAACAAGACACCTAACCCCCAACTTCTCCCTGTGCACTGTGGATTGGGCTGCTCACTGCTTCGGGCACGTGCTCATTGGGCACAGGCTGACCTGTCCACCACCAATGGTCACCTGAACTGGACCATGGAGCATTGGTAGGTGGTCTGTTGTGATGAATCAAGGACAGGCGTGTGCTTCAGCATCTCTGAATCTGCTGTGGGAATGCTGGCGGAAGCACAGAGATGATCTGCACAATGTTCTGCTTGGGTCCTGAAATGTTACACTACCTGAAAGTTGTTGAAGATCAACGACCCTTCCTCAAAACAGCATTCCCTGTTTCCTGAGTCCTGCACTGCAAACACTGTTCAGGAATGGTTTGAGCTCAGAGTGTTGAATTACAGGATCATCTGCTAATGTATATCATAATCAATCAATCAATCAATCAATCAATCTATCTATCTATCTATCTATCTATCTATCTATCTATCTATCTATCTATCTATCTATCTATTTTGAAATTCAGTATAACAATATTCTATCAATCAATCAATAAAAACTTTATTGATCTACCACTTTTCATACAAAACAAATTGAAAATGAGATTGAGTATAAGATGGCTAATAAAAGAAAGCAGATGAAATAAACAATAAAATATAAAAAAGTAAAAAAATAAAATAAAAATACATAATATATAATACATAACAATAAAAAGGAAAAGTATTAAAACTAAAAGCATGAAATGCTCATATAACACTACATAAATAGTAAATAAGTAAATTTTATCAATTTAATAACTAAATTAAATAATACATTAAATAAGTTGATGTCTATCCCTGTGTATATCCTATAACACATATTAATAATATTTCTATTAATCATATTCAATGAAAGTGTATGTAGGTCCCACAAAGTGATGAATACAAACCCAGACTCACACAGAGCTATATCTGAGGTTACCTATGAGCAGCACTACATGCCATCATACAATGTGAAAACAAAGGAGGAGGAAGAGGAGGAGGCCTGAAGGATCCACCCATGTGACATGTTTGGTCTTTTCAACCCTGCACTATAAAACCAACAGGAAAGAAAACAAAAAACATCTCCTTAATATCTCAATCGTTTCTCCCAGACAAGAATGACACCAGATGGAAACACAATTGAGAAGTATCTGAAGTGTCAGGCCTTTCTCAGATGTTTGTCATGAGAAAAAGACTTCAGTCTCCTCTAGAATTTTAGCACCTTTCTCATTAAAGTCTCACACTGTGCTCAGATTTGCTCAGGTCACAACACTCAAGTTTACTAAAGATCTCAATATGGGCTCAATCTTTTCAGATCCATGACTGAGTTTACTCAGGTTTGGTGTTGTGTATGTCTATTACATTTTCATGCTATTCTAGGAGAAAATAAAAAATGATCTCTTTAACATCTCAAATGTTTCTCCTAGACATCAATGACACCAAATGGAAACACAATTGAGACTTTTATTTAAGTTTCTTAGCTTTTTCAGGAGTTTCTACTTAAAACATACATTGGAAAGTTTCAAAGATGTAGCACAGAGGCTCAGAGCTTTAGAACAGATCTCAATAATATCTCAATGAGCTTCCCTAAAGCAAGCGTCTACAGCAAGTAATGCTGGACCAATATTAAAAAGATAGTGAAAGAAAATAGCCATCCAAACAATGGGCTCTTCTCTCTGTTGCTGTCAGGGAAACGTTTTTGCTCCCTGAAAGCAAACACAGAGAGGATGAGGAAAAGCTTCTGAAACTCTATATCAACTCAATCATTTCTCTTTCACATCTCAATTCTTATTTTGTAACTTTTGTAACATTTATATAGGCCAGAAGTATCTCATGTCCCTTTTTGTCTCATGCTGTTTCTCACAAAGGGTTGTAGAGAATCTCTGCAAAGTTTGTTGAGACATCAAAGAGCAACATTTGAGCAATTAAATGTTCCTGCTTGTAAATTAAATAATTTTCTTTGAAAAAATAAAAGTGATCAAGATTTTACTGACATTTTGACTGACTCATTTCTGTCTGATACAAATGCAATTTTTTATATAACAAAAATAGTTTTGAATAATAATAATAATAATAATAATAATAATAATAATAATAACAAGAAGAAGAAAGAAGATTTGTTTTCTTTTCTAAGCTCCACCCAAAAGAGGAGGAGTTATATGAAAACTCAAACTCTTCTTTCTACTCGACTATTTTGAGCTGATAATTAAAGATTCTGCTTCTAATAAACCAGGTGTCACATCTTCAGTTACTATAAGTGTTGTTACTGACGTTTGAGTCCCAAACAAATAGACCTGAGCACTCTTGTGGCACAAATCAGAGCTACATGAAGTCCCTTTAGTGCTGTGCAGCCTGCAAGAAATGATTTCTGGGACTAAAAATCTAAAAGTTCCTACATGTTTAGTGTTCAGCAGTGAACTTTAAGCTTGTGTTATTATATTTAAAATAATAAAACATAATTTGAAGGTTCTTTCTTTTACTTAAAAAAATCAACATTTTGTGCTTGTTTCTTGTCGTTTCTGTATAAAACACTTAAGATTCAGAAGAATCTTAAACAATACAGTAGACTGTTAAGAGGTTAAACACTGTAAGTTGCTAATAGGTGCAACAGGATGAATAGTGAACAACAGGCATTGCAGAGTGAATCTGTATTTCATCACTGCTGCAGTGATAAAGCCGGGCATCACCAGGGCACAGATGGCAGCTGTGTGTCATTTATTGAGGCACAGATATGAAGAAAAACAAACATGAGTCATTATTTTTTGAGCCCTGAGAGCGAAACCTCTCTGTATTCAGCTACAAGAAAGAAATGTTACAAGCCCATGTAAAAATAAAAAAGTAATGCTAATGTTATATTACTTTGGGACTACTCATTTGTACTAAGTCACTTCTAATGTGTCACTAAAATGTATGCCGATTTGAGTTAGGCTGTAGCAGGAGGAGAGGATGCAGAGGTGGTGTCTTTATACAAAAAAAACAAAACAAAGTAAACACTGTGGCTATTAATCAAAACAAAGCTGTGGCAAAACTATGAAGATGTACAGAACTGTAAACAGCGTACATAACTAGATAGACAGATACTTTTTTTGATCCTGAAGGAAATAAAGGCAATTATGCCAAAGGCAACTAGGCATACACACATTCACACACATTCAGTGACTAACAAACAGGAGGAAACTATAAAGGGAACTTAATGACAGGAAATGACCAGTATGGCTGTGCAATAAACAAGACATGACTTGGGTGTGTGAAGAGACATGACGTGAACGTAAACACAAGCACATGGTGACAAGACGGCACGTGTGAAATGTAAACAAAAGCACATAGTAAACGTAAACAAACACAGAACATGTGGACAAAGATACCGACACCCAATATATATTCCTTAAATGGGGAGGATAGATTTGCTGCTGAGACAAAGGGTGTGGCATCCACAGCCTCCGTGACTGCAGGTCTTCGTGGCCGCCATGACTGGGGGCATGACCTCTGTGGCCACCTTGAAAAAGGCATGGCCTCTAGAATTTGGTGCTACGCCCCTGGTCCCTCTGCCAAGAGGAGCTCGAGGCAGACAAGTTGCAGGGACAGCTCCTTCAGTTCGCGGTTCAAGCCATGATCCCCCTCTACAAGCTCCTCCTCCAATGAGATGCCCTGGACACGGCCTCTGGGCTCCACTCCTGCTTACGCTCCAATCTTCCCTGTTGAGTCCGCTTCATCCTTTAAGGTATGGTACATGGTATAGTAAGGTATGATATATATTGGGTGTTGGTATTTTTGTCTATGTGTTTTGTGTTTGTTTAGGTTTGCCATGTGCTTTTGTTTACATTTCACATGTGCCGTCCTATCACCACGTGCTTGTGTTTACGTCAGTTAGGCTGTAGTAGGAGAAGAGGATGTAGAAAAGATGTTTATCAACCTTCCACAAGGTAAAGTAGTTCCTGTATCAGACACTCCACTCTTACATCTTCATCATCATCATCATCATCATCATCATCATCATCAGTGTGTATCAGTCATAATAGTGCAGGAACATAATTTCCTGAATAACTGTTTATTACACAGACAATAAATGAAACACGAGTGCCTCCAGATATCTTTCATCACCTAATCCAGTCCACGACATCTCGCTTGGCTGGCTGTCAGATCCTGTCCTGAACTGGTTTAAGTGAATCTGTTTAAAATGTGTGTTTACACCTGTATGTTTAACTGGATAATCTCTAATCCGGACACACACATGAAATGAGCAGATGTAAACTGAGCTTTATATGAGAGTGTAAATACAGATCCTCAGAGCATTAAAGGAAATGCTCACTGATATAATTATTAGTTTTGGGTGAACTGTTCCTTTAAGAATGTGGTTTCCTGTTAGATTATCTTTTCTTTTGTTGCTGTACAGTTAACATCTGTGTGTATAAACAAAGTCCTACTTTTACACTCTGGTGCAAACTGGTGCACGCACACACACACACACACACACACACACACCTGCTCACCCTTAACCTGATTTGAAGACAGACAAGTCACCATGGAAACTGCATCTGTCATTTGCATTCATCTTCTCAGTGACAGGAAGGATGTGCTGTAGGTCACACACACACACACACACACACACACACACACATCTAAAACATGAGAATATCATAGAAAAGTGAATGTACAAACCGGATTCCAAAAAAGTAGGGACACTAAACAAATTGTGAATAAAAACTGAATGCAATGATGTGGAGGTGCCAACATCTAATATTTTATTCAG
>BRDA01007604.1:36942-48287 GCA_036984385.1 Crenuchus spilurus | reverse complement strand
AATAAAATATTGACATTTGCCATCTCCACATCATTGCATTCAGTTTTTATTCACAATTTGTATAGCGTCCCAACTTTTTTGGAATCCGGTTGTAGGAATATCAGCCATTTCTACACTGTCCCTCCATCTTAGGTCATTAAACAAACAAACATACTTACAGCTACTTTGTATTTTGAGGTAAACCCACTGTATTTATGTTAATTAAGGTATCTCTTGATTGTAGACTTTGGCAAATATGCACCTACCCATCCTCAGAGTGTTCTAGATGCTGTGAATTTTTTTTACACTAATAAAATAATTCTATGATCACCCACTTTAGTTGCTTTCTGTGGTCTTCCAGGCCTTTAGGTGTTGCTGAGATCACTCATGCATTCCTTCTTTTTAGAAATGTAACAAAATGTTGATTTGGCCACTCATTAAGTTTCTTCTATCTCTCTTTGTTTACGTTTTACAGCCTAATGATGATCTCATTCACTTGTGCCTTTTCAGACCACATACTGAGGGCTCCCATGTGAACCGCTTCCAAATGCAAATTCAACACTTGAATCAACTCCAGATCTTTTAGCACCTTAATCTGTTAAGATTAAGATTAACCTGTTAATCTGTTAAATAATGAGTGATCAGGCCACATTTGGACATAAAACTGTGTATCATGCAGCTGTCCAATTACTTTTGAGCCTGTCAAAAAAAAGGCAAAGCACTTTAGTTGAATGTATGCAAATGACTTTAAATACTAAACTAAATACACAGGGCCACAAAAAAATAGAATATTATGAAAAAGTTCAGTTGTGTTCAGAATTTAATTCATATTTTATATTTATTACACATAAAGTGATATTTCAGGCCTTTGTTTGGTTTGTTTGTTTGTTTTACTGATCAACAACACTGTCTGAATAGTAATTTACACAAAACCCAACACTGTAAAAAAAATATTTGTAGACTCAACTTAACTTAGTCAACTTTTTGCTTTGACTCAGTTATGCTGTAAAGACATGACATGTTAAGTTTAAATAACTTAAACTTAAAATGTCATGTCTTTAGAACATAACTGAGTCAAAGCAAAAAGATGACGACTACATTGAATAAAATTAACATTTGGAGTATGAACATTTAGCAAAAAAAGCTTGAAGTTAAATCAAATCTATGTCACACAACAGTTTAAATTTTTGAATTAAATTCTGAACACAAATGAATTTTTTTGGATATATATATAATTCATTCATATACATATACATATATTATGGCATCGCTTTTAAAAAGAAACTAGCATTTCTGTTACTATTTTAAAAATAAATAAGTTAATTAATAACATTTAAAAATGAAAATACCTTGTTTTAGAATTCTCTGCACAGCGCTGTAACCAATCACAGCGCCGGGGGGCGTGGCTTTGTCGGAATACGGGTGGTGTTACAGAAGCCTACTGCGCTCCGCTGAGCGGGAGCTGTCCAGTGCTGAAGTTTCGTTCCTCGCGCTCGGAGTAGAGACCGACTCAGAGAGAGCAGCACGAGCCGGAGCTCGGTGTGGAGTCCGCAGTCTGGAGTCTTCTCTCTGCCCGGCTGTGTGCTCAATCGCGCTGTAAGGATCTCTGATCTCCGTCCAGCTCCTCTGCGCCGCGGTGGATGAAGAGAGGACGGAGTGTTGGACGCCCTAAACATGCCAAGGTCTTTCCTGGTGAAGAAGGTTAAGCTCGATGATTTCTCCTCGGCTGATTTGGAGAGCGCGTACGGCAGGTCCAGGAGCGATCTCAGCCTACGGATCCACCAGAAAGGTAAACGGACCGTCCGCCACATGACGCTCAGATGGTTCTGGTTCCTCGTTTTATGCACACTCTCAACATTCTTAGTCGAGGTTTCCAAAGTTCTTTGCTTTGTAAGAGCGGATTCATGCCAACCCTTGACTTCTCAAACACCCACAAGTTGCTCTTTGATTTCTCAAAGGTGAGCTTTGAGACTTCTTTGAGACTAAAGAAAAGCTTTAAGCTGGATGCTTTGCTCATCTTCTCTACTGTACATTCAGCTCTTATCAGTGGCATACTTATATGTCTTGATCAGTGGCTCTACTGCTTCTTCTGCTTTTTACTGAAGTGCCATGCAAAATGCCCAGTGCTGACTCCACTTATTTCATTCCAGCTGGATTTCAATAAACACCTTGAGCACAGTCATCATTCTTACATATAGTTTCCTAAATGGTTCTTGGAAAAACCGGATGTTGCTAAGGTTCTTCACATTAAAATGTATCGTCAGAACAATCAGTTGAAAGTTTCTTTAAGAAAGTAAATGTAGCTTTTCTATGCCATCTCTCATGCCCAGTTTACAGATTTTTTGTAATAGCCACCTGATAAGTGATGCCACTCACTGGTCACTTTTTTACTCTCATGCACCTGGAGCTATCAATCTCATGCCATCACCAACCACTGACCATTTGCTCCTACTTTTCATTGCTTTTTACTAAATTAACAGTCAATGACTCCAAAAGCCTGTGCCTGTTCTTGGCTTCAACACCTTCAACTGGTGGCCAATGGTGTAGAGAAAAGTGACCATGTTGTGAAACTCTACCATGGCACATTACAGTTACAGCTGGACATATACTGCAGATGTTAATCCAGCAAAGAGTTAATCTGCCAAGGTGTTAGTCCACCAATATAAGTGTTAATTTCACTGGATGTACTAAATGCACTGTGTCACTGTAACATAATAGTGCTGCATCAACAACTATAATCACTGTGGTTCAGTTAACCAAACACAACTGATGAATCCAACACTGCAGGCATCAACTAAACATTACCTTTGTTAATGAAACATGCTAACTGCACTTTATATAATCCAGCTGTGCATTCAGAGACCTATGAGTGTTCAGTTGTTAATGCATTGATGGTTAATTCAGCATTGTGTTTGTTATTTTGTCACTGTAAGAGTGATGTAAACTTCAGTACTGAGTAGTTGGAGTGTAGCTCTGTGTTAAGTGATGTTTGTGTATGTTAATGTGTTGCTGTAGATGTTAAGTGAGCACTGAGTAGTTTGAGTAGTTTGACTGTAGATGAGAATGCAGCTCTATGTTAATTGAGGACTGTATATGTTAATGTATGCTGTAGATGTTAATTCAGCCCTTTAGCCTCGAGCTGAATGCAGCACTGCAGATGTTAATTCAGCACTATATGTTCATTTAGCACAGGAGGGGTCTGCTGAGACGTTCCCAATGTCACGTGATCCAAATGTCGCGCATGTTCTTGCTCATGTTTCTATGATCTAAGTGTCTCCGCTGACCGCTGGAGTGTTTACACAGGGCGATCATGAATAATTGACTAAGAGGTCTTGTTCTTCCCGCGCTTTTATTACAGGCTACATCAGAGACTACATCACCCCGACGACCTACGATGGCGACAGCGACGGCGCGGTCAAAGTGCCCTCACCGGGTCCGCTGTACGACGGCCTGCGCAGCGACTACGGCGCTCGGGACTCGGACAGTCAACCGGACAGCCCTCAGTCCGGGCTCACCGGCGGCTACATCAACGGGGACGCGGCGGTGAGCGAGGGATACGCGGCGGACGCCTTCTTCATCACCGACGGCCGGTCGCGGAGGCGCACGGGAGGCGGCGCGCGGGCCCCGCAGCGGCACGCATGCGGCGAGTGCGGCAAGACGTACGCCACGTCGTCCAACCTGAGCCGCCACAAGCAGACGCACCGCAGCCTGGACAGCCAGCTGGCCAAGAAGTGCCCCACGTGCGGCAAGACGTACGTGTCCATGCCGGCCATGGCCATGCACCTGCTGACGCACGACCTCAAGCACAAGTGCGACGTGTGCGGCAAGGCGTTCAGCCGCCCGTGGCTGCTGCAGGGCCACATGCGCTCGCACACCGGCGAGAAGCCGTTCGCGTGCGCGCACTGCGGCAAGGCCTTCGCCGACCGCTCCAACCTGCGCGCGCACATGCAGACGCACTCGGCCTTCAAGCACTTTCGGTGCAAGAGGTGCAGCAAGACGTTCGCGCTCAAGTCCTACCTGAACAAGCACTACGAGTCCGCCTGCTTTAAAGGCGCCTTCTCGCCGCTAGAGGCCTGAGCGCTCCGCCTGACGCTGTGGGGTTGTTTTCCAGGGGGACGCGTCCCAAATCCCCGCGGGGGGGAAGCAAAGCAACAGTAGCACAAAGTTTGTTTGAGAGTCTGAGGGGGATTTAGTGACTCTCAGCATGCTCCTCACTGCAGCCCCGCGTCCTCAAACGACGTCCTGACCGTGCGCGCTCCCGCCTGCGCGCTCCGGATCTGGAAGAGAGGTTTGAGTGAACGCAGAGCTGATCAATAACTTCCAAATTTTTCTTTCTTTTTTTCATATCACTGGATATTATCAGACTGCTGCAAGTGACCCCTACACCTATTCCCAGTTGAGGTAATTCTGAAGTATTTTGTATTTATTTATTTATTTACCTTACATAAAAGCAAAAAGTGGTACACTTGTTCTCTTTTGGGTTCACTGGCTATTATCAGAATGCTGCAAGTGACCCCTACAAGTATTCCCGATTGAGGTATTTATTTATTTATTTATTTATTTATTTATTTACCCTGTGACTCCTACAAGTATTCCCAATTGAGGGAATTTTTTTTTGTTTACCTCTAATGAAAGGCAGAAAGTGGCACATTCTCTTGTACATTTTTTGCACTTTATTTTCCTTTTTCTTTCCCTCCTCAGTCTTAACATGCCAAAGCATTTGATTCCATGAGAATGATTTTTTTCCACTTCCTTGATTTTTTTATATGCCTATGTAATGCATGCAAAAAAATTATATGAATCTATGCCAATAGCATAAAGCTTATCATTTTGCCAAATCTTAGATAGTATCAATGGGCAATATTTCTTGGGATTTCTCGTGAGGATATATACAGCAATAATCACGTAATGCATGGTATTTTTTTGAAAGTAATGAACTATTACCTATAGCAGCTTTTTCTAAAATCAGGTATGTTTTGAGCTCCTAATAATCAAATGGAAAAAATACAACATCAGGGAAAATGCCAGTGTAGTGTTTAGGCAGTCGACCAGACTTAAAAAATTATAAGTATAAAACACTTTCCTTCGCTCTGTTGTTATGCACTGCCTGCCTCTAATTTAAACGTAGTTCTAGGATGTAGGCTTGAAGTGCTGTGACCTCTGCTCTAAGCAGTTCTCAAACTCATTCTCCAAAATCTCTGGAACACCAGGCCTGGACAAATCAAAGCTCTTGTGTAGTTCACTCAGAGGGACGAGGAAGATTGCCAGTAGCAGGGAAGACGAACGTCTGCACAGCTGGACTGTAAACCACTTGCACTGCACTTCAGGCTCAGATTAATGCAAGAGTCCTCCATTTCTCCAGCCTGGGTGTCCCTCAGATTTCTGCTGAAAGCACTTCATTTTAGAGACTCTTCAAAAAGTAGCACAAAACCCTAGATTCAGGTAGAGATGAACTGTACTAGATTGAGCTTAGTTCTGTTTTTGTATAATAAATAAGGACTCTCTGAGAAGCTCAGTTTAAGAGGTGATGTAGCCTAAATGTACATACTCATTTGAAGAGAAGAACCTTTTTACAACTGTAGTTGAGTCCTCCGACTCCTGGTCAGGAATCTAAATTTTAAAAGAAATGTCCTGCGGTTTTTGAGCCAGTCTTCAACTCATGTAAAAGCACAAGGCACCAGGCATTTTGTGGCACTTCATAATAAAGATGAAGTAAACAAACCCAGTCTGTTGCTTGTTTGTTCCTGATTATTGCCATTCCTCTGTGAAATTAGTCTATTAAATAGGCCAATTAATCTTGATGAGTGAAAATCGATGTGCACACTCTGACAAAGCAAACAGCAGGATGATGGACTGCAGCAAAAACCTGAAACTGTACAGCACACCCACACGAGCAGTTCAACTTACTTTTAACTCTATGAGCTAGCATCAGTTAATCTAGTTTATATGAAGTGACTTCATTTCCCAAGAGTGCTTTAAAAAGTGCCCTGTTTATGAAATCTTTCAACTTTAAAAGTGTGGTCAGGAATCTTATTCACTGTAACTGGTACACTGCTATATTTGCCTCCTTGTAAAGTTTCAGGCCTCCTTTTAGTCACAAATACAGTCTTATGCAAAAGTTTGGACACCCCCGGGCAAGGTCGATCTATTGATGTATACTAGAGTATGTGGTCTGTGCAGATATTATTCAATATGTGTCATTTGTTCCCAATACGTTCAATTCTACAAGGAATTCTAAACTCAAATTTGAAAATATTTTGCTCACAAACTCAAACTCAAACTCATTTTGATTCTGCAAAGCAGGATTTCTAAGTTAGCCAGATAGCTTAAGCCCAACATTGATGATTACCCAATAAGAATGACCTGTTCCTCTTTTCCCATTGGACAGAGTTGACTGGGCTTAAGTTATCTGGCTAAACTGAGGGGTCCCGTTTTGTGACATACCTCCAAGAGTTATACACACTCTCTTAATATGCTTTTAAATGTCCAAAAGTCATTGACCATTTTATGCCTGTAATTGTAGTCAGCGGGAGACTGCATTGTAAATCATACAAGTGTGTAGACTTCATCCAGAATTTCTTCAGAAGGAACAGTTTATACTCTTCTGGGAAGACATCACAGTAGATCTTGGACCATTGTTGTCTGGATGGGAAGATTGCAGCCTCTGGAACATTAGTGAGGTCACATATTGATGTTGGATGAATAGTTCTGGATCCCAAACGTCATACCAGGTCATCCCAAAGGTATTGGAAGGAGCTCCATCACTCTAGAGAACTGCAGTTCCACTGTTCCGAAGCCCAGTGCTGGAAGGCTTTAGTTGACACTTAGCAGTGAGCATGGTGATGGCTAATATTCCAGAGGCTCCAATTCTATCAGTAATGCTTCGGTGGACCAATGCCGGCATTCCATAAAGCAAGATTTCTAAGTTAGTCAGATAGATTAAGCCCAACATTGAGGATTATGCAATAGGAACGACCTGTTTCTCTTTTCCCATTGGACAGATTTGACTTTGGGCTTAAGTTATATAGCTAAACTGAGAGATCCTGCATTGTGACATTATACAAGCTGTGTGTGAGCAAGTTAACACATGTGTCAGCAATGGGTGCACCTTAAAGTACTGTTTGGATACTACTGAACATTAGCATGTTTAGTATTTTTAAATGTCAGGAATGTATAATAGTGCTAAACCCTAGAGTTGCTGCAGAAGGACAGAAGGTGTATTTACAGTCAAATGTGGTGAGTGATCAGTATTACACTTTGCAGGGCTGCACCAGCCTCAGACTGAATTTCTCTATCACCCACTCAGCTCTTCTAGAACTGGGGGTAAAAAAAACCCTAGACCCTCTCTTAGGTTAATCTAGCTTGTGCAAACGAGGCCACCGGTGTCATCAATTTGTGGAGAATCATTATCTGAGTGTAGGAAGAGTGCACTCGAGTCTCCAGAGCGGCGGGTAATTGCGCTAGCAGGGTAGAATCAGCAGGAGCCATTATTTAACAGCAGACAGCTGTGAGAGGGGCTGCACACGTTGATCTGTTTGCTTTTACGTCCCTGTCGTTCTGCTTTAGGATCACAGGGCCCTGACAGCAGCTCCAGGGCCCAGCAGTGCATACTTCTCACTCACTCAGAGACTGCACACGAGCCACGTTTAGCAAAGCACAGGTGATCACAATGCCAGGGACACATTTCTCAATTGTTAAAAAGCCTAAAATCTAAAAATAAGGGTGCTAAAAGGGTTCATTGGAGCAGTGCCATAAAAGAACCACTTTGGATCACAGAAGAGAAGAGCACACAAGCCCAACAAGCATCAACAAACATCACCAGGTCCATGTTTGGTTGGCGCGCTGCACCTGTGTGACACTAGAACATTCTCCACCATTTATATTGATCTAGAATGTTCTTCCCCATTCACTTTGTTCTAGAGTGTGCTTTCTCAATCTGTTCCAGATTGTTCTCTCTCATTACCATGGTCCAGAATGTTCTCCTCCATTCACAAGACTCTAGAATGCTCTCTCTCATTCTCATGGTCCAGATGGTTCTCCTCCATTTACTACAAGTATGTTCTATTACGTTCTCACGTTCCCATTGCCCAGAATGTTCTCCTCCATTTACTCTGTTCTATAATGTTCTCTCATTGTCATTATCCAGAATGTTATTTTCCATTCGCAATGTTTTCGAATGTTCTCTCATCGTCATTGTCCAGAATGTTCACATGGTTCTAGAATGCTCGCTCTCATTTTCTTTCTCCAGAATGTTCTCCTTCATTCTCGCTGTTCTAGAATGCGTTCTCTGATTCTCGTGGTCCATAAAGTTCTCAGACATTTACTCTGTTCTAGAACATTCTCTCATTCTCGTTGTCCAGGATGTTCTCTTCCATTCACATGGTTCTAGAATGTTCTCTCATTTCCTTTGTCCAGAATGTTCTCATTCATTCTCACTGTTCTAGGATGCTATCTCTGATTTTTATGGTCCAGAATGTTCTCACCCCATTCGCTCTGTTCTACAATGTTCTCTCTTATTCTCATTGTCCAGAATGTTCTTCATTCACCCTGTCCTAGAATGTTCTCCCTAAGTCTCGTTGTGCTAGAGTGTTCTTCACCTTTCATGATGTTCTTGACTCATCTCCATTGTTCACATTGGTTTATTTGGCGCTATAGTTCTTTCATTAAACACTGTAAAACCACTGCCAGTATTATAATGTTGCTGCTTGGTGGGCCTTAAAGAACCTTTCAATGTAGGGTTCTTCAAAGAAGCATATTGTAGCTAAATGTGATGTACAGGGGTTAGACAATGAAACTGAAACACCTGTCATTTTAGTGTGGGAGGTTTCATGGCTAAACTGGACCAGTCTGGTGGCCAATCTTCATTAACTGTTGGTGCACGTCTTGCTGGCGCATCTGTGACCAAGACAGCAAGTCTTTGTGTCTAAATATTATTGAGCCACTTTGGGGTGTTTTGGAGGAGCGAGTCAGGAAACTGTTTCCTCCACCAGCATCACGTAGTGACCTGGCCACTATCCTGCAATAAGAATGGGTTAAAATCCCTCTGACCACTGTGCAGGACTTGTATATGTCATTCCCAAGACGAATTGACCCTGTATTGGCGGTAAAAGGAGGCCCAACACCTACTAATAAATTATTGTGGTCTAAAACCAGCTGTTTCAGTTTCATTGTCTAACCCCTGTACATAGTAGTATGAATAACTAGCATGTAATGTATACAACACAAATTATTATTTAAAGTCTCATATATAACAGTCTGTCCAACATAGAGAAGAACAATTTCAGTATGAATGAGTCATGAATCACGGTTCTGCATATATCTGCTGCAGAATCCTTGAGTACTGCAGTCAGAGATTATTGTAGAATACACACATTTGACACGATCTACAACATGATGTATGATTAATAATATGACGCGAAACCTCTCGTATACTCTTTATATATTTGTTCTTTTCAAGGTTGTGGAGTTCTCATAACATTTCTGCAATACAGTGCAATACAGTGCCAGAGACTTTTTTAATATTCACTGTACTCTCTTACAGCACCTTTGAATAAGGCATGTCCTCAAGCTGTGATGAAAAGATAACACGGCATAAGAACTATCCACTTTTACATTCAGGTTTACACAACGGTTCTGTTAGAGTACACAGTAAAGTCACCGGTGTTTAATTAATGCTTAATGTAGCATCTTATCTGTATTTTAACTCAGAGTTAAAAGGGTTAATTTAACACCAGGGACTTACCTGGCAAGATCTGTTTGAAAGGCCTCTGATACCAAAAAGGTTATATTCTGACAAACTGAGGAGAACTTCAGTGGTTTTCCACAGAGAGTGTAGTTTCCTGTACTCATATTAAAGATAAAAAGATATGTACACATATTGAATCATGCAGGGGAGAATGTCTAATTTATCAGTTTTCAGTTCAGGCCAAGCTTTGCCTGAAAATGCTTTCTGGGTATTTGAACCCTTCTCTTTTTAAATCGCTCTATATCTGCCAAACTCCAGATTTCGCTGGTTCTGGGAGATGCAATTGAAGAAAACCACGAGTGTGGTTTGAAAGGTTAATGGTGTTAAACTGCACTGTCTTTAGAGTAGGGATGGTAAACAGAAATGGCTCATTTTAATGCCCATGTACAGTTTACCTCACAGTCAAAGTGTGGATATGCATACCTCAGTGGTGTAGGTGGAAGCTCCACAGAGTGGTGTCTGCAGGCTAAGTTCACTCAGCCACGCTTCAGTATAGCTAGCAGCCACGGGGGCCGAGCGAGCGAGGGTTTTTTATAGCTGGTGAGCAGTCGCTTCAGAGAGTGTTACCGCTTATCAGAGCAGACATCCTGAAAAGCGCTGCCTTTGGACATAGACTATTCACCGCCTGACTGGAAGGGAATACATGTAGCATTGCAGCCTCATGGCTGAGTAAGAATCCAACACTAGTGCACACCTCAGGCTAGCTCTGCTGGGATTAGAAGATCAAACATGTGACCTCTGTGCTCTTGCCATTGGTTAACTAGAGATGCCTCTCAGTGGTGGTCAGAGCAAAGTTTGTTCTCTCAGTAGAAGAAGCTTACGAGGTATTGTCTTAAGGCCAGATCACACCAGCTCAACAAACATCAAGAAACTGCAGCAAAACACAAATGTATGGTTAGAGGGCATACCTGTGCTTATACTGAGAGTCTATAGAATGTTTCAGCATACATACATAGTCAAGAAAGAGAGTGTACAAACTTTACTTTCACTTTCAACAAACATTCGGAACTGGTGTAGAAAAATTAAAGGCTTGAGACAACACCTCTGGGCACGATGCAGTGACAAGTCATTTGCTCATGCTCACCTCTACATCTTGATTGGGTTACCAGGTACCATGACACATGTCTCACCCAGAAACTGGATTTTCGTTACTGTGAAGTTTAACCAGAGAAATGACCAAACAGGAAAATAGCAGGCAGGGAGGCACCTGCAAGAAGAACTATTCTCCATTCTAGAAAATCAGGACCTCTTCATACAGTGATCCACCCAATTCATACTGTTATAAGAGGTTTGTCCACTCTCCCAAAGCTCTAGAACAGTGGTTCTCAACCTTTTGCAAGCTGGGCACCCCCAGCACTAGTTCAATGCAGTTTGGCTCCACTTCTAACCCCTGAACCCCTCCCCATGTATATGTGGTATACATATCTACAGTATATCACCAAATTGAACTGACATCATTAGGTTCAGTCATATGAGAAATTAATAGATTTATTTGATAATTTTATCATTATAAGAAAAAATAACCTCACTATATACAGGGGTTAGACAATGAAACTGAAACAGCTGGTTTTAGACCACAATAATTTATTAGTAGGTGTAGGGCCTCCTTTTGCAGCCAATA
>BRDA01007604.1:778-29468 GCA_036984385.1 Crenuchus spilurus | reverse complement strand
AAATGTACAGGAATCTAACCAGCTTTGTTCTAAACTTTTTCAGTCTCAGGCTAAATCAGAGCCATCAAAGCAATATTCATTAAGCCATTTAGCATTAAAAGGCATAGAAGCAAAAATGTAATATTGAACTTATTGAACATTTTAGGGAATCTGATGTATATATGTTTGCATACCATTAATACTGTAAGTATGTTATTTCTGTATATTATTACTAACATTCATACATCCTCATGTCCATGCTATTACTATTAAAGTCTATACACATATACAATTACTGGTGCATACACAGTGTGTGTGTGTGTGTGTGTATGTGTGTGTGTATATATATATATATATATATATATATATATATATATATATGCTTTCATTAAATTTATAAGAATGCATTTCAGTTTGATGAAACAATCATTGTGATTAACATATTTTGAATATATGACTAGAGGCTGTTGCAGGTATCATTTACTTGTAAAGTTAATATTATACTCAGATTTAACCCAAAGCAACACACTGTTATTTTGGAGCTTGCAGATAGCTCATTATCCCTTATTACTGTTCTTTTGTCAGTGTGTATATTGGTATTGTTTGTAAATAACCTGCTGCAATTGATCATTTACTGAGTTAATCGTAGCGAACATTACATTGTGTGAACATTTCATGATGAATGAACCAATAGATATGTTCCAAAACCTAATTACATTAACA
This sequence comes from Crenuchus spilurus, assembly GCA_036984385.1. NCBI lineage: Eukaryota > Metazoa > Chordata > Actinopteri > Characiformes > Crenuchidae > Crenuchus > Crenuchus spilurus. The sequence continues at coordinate 28,766 of BRDA01007604.1, read as the reverse complement.
CACTAAAGCTAAGAGTGTTTTCTCATTTACCTGTAAAGTTAATATGAGACTATTTGAGGCTTTGTCATGAAATAAATACCACAAAATGCACAGATGCACTACAGAATATGGCCTTCAGTGCCAAAACAGACCAGTGAGAGCTTTACATTTTTATTACGGACCGGGAATGATGTGTGTCCTCTGTGAAGGAAAGTCCCCCAAAAAATAAAAATAAATAAATAAATGAAGCTAACACAAATGAGCAAAATAAGCATGGGTGTGCTTCAAATGAACAATAAAAATCTCAGAAGAGCTACAGTGGTCAGAGATTATCATAGATGCTATAATTCTAGAGTATTGGTTTGAAACAAAGTGCTGTATACCTTATATTTCGCTTGAAACTTGATGAAATGATTGATGTGGTTTACAGTAAGCAGTAAAAGTTTAGAACTAATTAGTATTGAAGCAGTGGTAAATAATTTACATTCAATGTACCAGCAGTATAATAACCATGGGCAAGTACAGCCGTACTGTAAAGCTTTGGCTTTGAAATTGAGTGAAGTGTGCCTTTAAATTTGTGGAGAAAACAAGCTCTATGACAAAGAATAATATTTAAGAAAGTGCAACTACAATACAAGTTTGGTATAATAAAAATATCAAAACAGCTACAAACAAAAGGTTACTGGGGATCTTATAGAGGTTCCTCAGATTTTAAAGGTTCCCCATGTGTTTATAAAGGTTCTTAAAGCAAACATAAAAAATCTCAAGAACAAATTCTTTTAAAGAACGTCTGAAAGACCCATTGGGTTTCTCCAAGAACCTTTGACCTATCAAGACAAGCGTTTTCAACATAATTTTGTTTTCTCTACAAGGAACCCTTAAAAGATCTTCCAGGACCCTTTTGTTTTTATTGTGCATAACAGAAGTTCAGTATTGATGCTGTATTTTGATCCAAACTATAGTTTAGTGCAGCTTTTCCTTGAAATGGACTGAAGTATCCCCTTAATATTCTGTATGTGTTTTAAATAAATAAATCTGTAGCAGGTCTAAAACGTAAATCGGACGAGCCAAAGGATAATCAGTTAAACCTCAATAGTGGCTCTTGTGTCAACTCCAAAGTCACAGCCTTGAGCGCACTCAGAGAGAAATAGCCTGTATCGATCATTTATCGTGGGGTGGAAGGGCTAAATTATCCTCCAATCTTGATTCATTTGACAGGCAGTGTTTGTCACTCAGAGCCCAGACCCTCTCCTCCTCAGTCTCTCATCTCAACTGATTTCACCCCACACCTGCCAAAGCCATACTTCAGTGAAATATGCATGTCACTATGTTTACTGTTCACCGAGGATGTTTACTAGCACTTCAAAGTATCTGCAACTGGCACCTAGTTCAATAATAATGTACATGTGGTTTATATGGTTATATTTTTATGTAGGATATTATGCTACGCTTTCATACCTGTCTGTGCATCAATAAGCTTGTTTCACAAAAAAAAGACCACTTCACTAGTGTTGGTAAATCTTTGGTTTATTGGTGGTCTACATGGTCTTCCCACCATAATGAATGTCTATTGTGTCTTGACTCATTAGCTGAATAGGACTACTAGTTGTGCTGCTCATTAATTACCATCTTTTATGGGTTTGAAATTGTTAATGTTGTCATTTTGATCTTTTTTAAAAAATACTGATGATATATTTTGTTATAATGACATGTCTATAATGAACGGTCATATTCTTGGACATGCTTCTGTATGCTGTATGTACTTCTTCAGAGTAGAGCTAGGTTTAAGCATAGCAGTATTTCTTCACAATTACAGACCTGTCAGTGGAAAGTCCCCAGAAGTGTGTATATGTTTGGGTTTTTGTGTGTTTGAAAGAGAATGAAACTGCATTTTAATGGAGATCCTTTATTCAATTTTTTCCACAGGTTTCAGTCTCCAGATGTACAATCTCTTGGAGGTTTCCTGGGTTAAGCACCATCAGAGTGTGACAGCCAGGCTGGAGGAGGCATGGGCTGGGCACTGGGCACCATGAGTCCTGCCATGCTCTGATATTTTAGCATGGATGGAACTTGTGCCCTCTAATGACACTACTGGACTACTGAGGTGGAGGACTAGCAATTACAGAAGGATTAGTTGTTTGACTTCCTTTGAACTTTTGCATTAACATAATCTCTCAAAGGACTTCCTCTTCCTTCCTTGCTGGATTTACTTCATCTGTATTCTCCTCCCACATAATTAGTTTATTATTAGTAATACATTTTACCCCCTCACTTTTCCTTTTCCACCTGTCTCATGATGGAGTTCCAGGTGGGACTGTGGAATAACGATTGGACTTCTTTTGTTCGGTTTTGGTTTACAGTACTGCTGAGCCTGCAAGTGCAGTTTGGTCCTGTGGCCTCATGTCCCAAAGAGTGCCGCTGTGACAAAACATTTGTTTACTGTAATGAGAGGAGTCTGACGTCCGTGCCTCTGGGAGTTCAGGAGGGATACAAAACCCTCTTCCTCCACAACAACCAGATCAACAATGCTGGCTTTCCTTTGGAGCTGCACAATGTGGCTTCCGTGGAGAAAGTCTACTTGTATGGGAACCAATTGGATGAGTTTCCTCTCAACTTGCCGAGGAATGTAAAAGTCCTCCATCTTCAAGAGAATAACATCCAGACCATTTCTAGGGCAGCACTGGCCCAGCTACCCATGTTGGAAGAGCTGCACTTAGATGACAACTCTATTTCAACCGTAGGAGTGGAGGAAGGGGCTTTTCGTGAAGCGGTAAGCCTCAAGCTTCTGTTCCTCACCAAGAATCATCTGAGCAGTGTCCCTATTGGATTACCTTCTGACCTGAAGGAGTTGCGTTTGGATGAGAACCGCATTGCGGAAATAGATGAAGAGGCATTTCAAAATGTCACCAGCTTGCAGCGGCTACTTTTGGACGGAAATCTTCTGGAAGATGAAGCCATTGCTCCTGGAACCTTCCAGAACCTGGCCAATCTGAAAGAACTGTCCTTATCCCGCAATTCTCTGACAACTCCACCACCACTACTTCCTGGGGCATCCCTGGTTAAACTCAACCTACAGGAGAACCAGATGAAAGACATTCCTGTGACTGCTTTTTCTGGGCTTAGAAAGTTAGAGAAACTTGATATCTCAAGTAACTTGCTTCAGCATTTACCACTGGGTATCTTTAATGACCTGATTAGTTTAACACATCTCGCCGTCCGCAACAATTACTGGCACTGTGATTGCTCCATGAAGTGGGTTATTTCCTGGATCAAGTCCCTGCCATCCTCTCTGAATGTCCGTGGATTCACATGTAACAAGCCTGAGAGGGTACGGGGTATGGTGATCCGAGAGCTCACTCTTGATGCCCTTCAGTGTCCAGCTGGCACCGAACTTCATCCATGGTTCACTCAAGTTCCTCCATCTCTATCAACGGTTCATAAAACCACCAGTCCTCCCAAAAACATCCACACAACCACCATTGCTTTCACAACTATTTACCCAACCTCATCTATTCCCACACCCCCTGTACCTCATTTCCCTCCTGGTCCTTTTCCACCCTATGATGACCCCTTGAAAATGTCCCTGTATGTTGTGAATTCCACATGCATAGATGTAAGCTGGGAATCCTATTTTACAGTCACAGCTTACAAAATCACTTGGGTCAAGAGGAGCCAAAACTTGATGACTGACATGAGCCAGGAGAGGACAGTCCCTGGAGATCTGCGAAGACTTACCTTATCCAACCTGGAGCCTAGATCCATGTATCGCATTTGTGTGTATGTTCTGGATACTCTAAACAGTTATAGACCAGGCGAGGATACAATTTGTTCAGAGGTCAAGACCAAGTCACTGTCCAGCACCACCAATAAGGTAGCAGAGTCTGAGCAGGCAGCTCAGCAAGACAACACTTCCACACTCCTTTTGGCAGGAGTGATAGGCGGAGTAGTGTTTATGGTCTTGGTGACTCTTCTCAGCCTGTTTTGCTGGCACATGCACAAGAAGAGCAGGTCAGCCTCATCCAAATGGAAATATAACCGGGGTAGGAGAAAAGATGACTACTGTGAGGCTGGCACCAAAAAGGATAACTCCATCTTGGAAATGACTGAAACCAGTTTTCAAATAGTGTCACTAAACAATGAGCAACTTTTAAAGGGCGATTTCAGAATCCAGCCCATCTACACTCCCAATGGAGGCATTGGATACAGAGACTGCCATCTCAGTAACAACAGCATTGCATACTGCAAAAGTAGCAATGTTCCAAGTGTGGACTTCTGCCACACGTGATGCTACAACCATTAAATAAATGTAGTTTAACACATACTGTATAATATGCATATATATACATAAATATATATATATATATATATATATATATATATATTTCCAGGTTGAGTCGACATGGTAATTTATACTGTGGACAATTATATGGAATTCAGTTGTTTTTTATTTTTAGTAAATATGATACAAATGGTTTTGTAATTAGTGGGGTTTACCATGGTTTCACTCAAGGGTGGTACAGTTGTATTTGTACAATCATGGCACGTTGGATATCTGGTCTACGAGTGCAGTTTTCTAGGATTTCTGCCTCTTGGGTGTTAACGTAGGCTAGGACACTTTGCTAACCACAGAATTTCAATATGCCCTTTGCTCTGAAATACAGCAAGCCCTTCACAGGACGGTAGTTAAGACAACACGGTGGTCGGGAAAACTAAACATGGCTGATTAGCCTGCTGTGGAGGAGCTGGAGTTGTTTTTCTTTTTCGTAAAAAGAAATTGAAGTGCACTTTCTTAATGCGGCAGAGAGCATAAGTAGCCATTCAGGAAATGAGCTTTGGTGAAAGTCAAATTGTGAAGGGAGACAGCTACACTTTTCAACACCCAAAATCTCATGCAGGGGCAAGCGAACAACGTTGAATGAGCTAGCGAGAATGCCAGAAGTGCTTTACAGGCCAGGATTCACCAGGGCAGGTGGTCTTTTTTTCCCCTTTCTTTTGGGTGTTGCCACCAGAGGGCAGCTTTTTTCCTCTCAATCTAGACGGCAGCTCATTGCAGGATTCTTTCAGCCATTAACAGATAGTTTGTACTTCATATTGGTTTTACAATTTGTTAATATATCTAGATGGCAGTGGTTCTTGGGTCTAAATGATGTCAAAAAAGCAGTACTGAGAGTTGCTGTGGTTCATTTCTCCTTTCTTTATGAAAACGGCAGGTGCAGTTGATCTGTAGTGTTCAAATATTCAGGAGACACTTAATCTAAAGTCACCCATCGTCTCTGCATCTCTCGTTTGTGTTCCCTAATTACCCTTCCTAATTATTTTGGAGGATTTACAAATAAGGTTACAGCTTTATGTAGGTCTCTCTCTCTCTCTCTCCCACTGTCTTTACTTCTCTACCTTCCACATATCCTCTTCCTGCAGCTTTCAAGTGTCTATGATTAGGAATGCTCTACAGGTATGGCACGTACTTCAACATGCCTAGTGTTTATTTTTTTTCCCTCTGATCAAGAGCCTGATTAATCAGGCAACAGTTCACACATGATGAACTGAAGGCCCCCAAAACTTTTTTTCCAAACCAAGAGAACTGGCACATGCCAGAGCTTCGTCTGCAGAGAAAAAGCACTTCAGAACCCCGCATGAGCGCAATTAAAACTATTTTTAATGCTGCGCTGGTTTTCTGAGCCCGAGCACCTAGTTAGGAATGCAGCCTTACCACGGGAGAAGTCTTTATTATGCGCTGTTACTCATAGACTTTATTTGCTTTGACAAGATTTTATTTTGTGGGCCGAGTTCAAAGAGCCCTCGCTCCAGCTCTCTGCCTTCCCCCACTCATAATCCTGCTCCAAAAAAGGAAAACAAGTATGCAGACATTACTTTTTTGCCTGGCAGGGGGAATCAGAAAAGGGGGGACAAAAGAGGGAAAAGGCCAATCGACAGTGTTAACCCTTCAAGCATTATTTAGGAACCTTAAGCATTAATGGCTTTTGGGATGGAAATGTTGCCATAGTCAAAGCTGCAAAACAACAACAATGAATAATAAACTACTAATGAAGATATATAGGTAGATGGCTGACAAATATATATTAACAATATGTTTTATAAATGATCATTTAGCTGAAAAAAAATATGTATATTCTACGGTGTGACCAAAAATATGAGAAAAAAGAGAACTAGTATTTAAATGAAATGATGGCGATGTAACTTCATTGTTAAGCCACACTTTTTTAGAGTTTATTCATTTCATAGGAACTTATGAATGACACTGTTTCCCCAACTAAAAAAGTGAAACGTTTGAGCATTTAGAAGATAAGAAAAATCATATGATCATGACTTCACAGAGTTTCGGTAATTTCAATGGGGTCCTTCAACTAAATACAGTTGTCTGTGGAATGATGTCACACCAGTAGTTTTTAGCCACAAAACGTACTGTTATCAGTTTAGAAATATACAGATCATCATTCATTTTTCTAAAAGTTATAATTTATTCAGTCATGCTTGAGTCACACCATATGACAATTTTGAAATTTGACAAACCTGACAAAAAAAGACAAACAAAAAACACATTTATACATATAATAACTATACTCATCTAAACCATAAACATTTTCTTATTGTTACTCTAGCTGTCCCTGAAGCTATTGGTGCTTAATGAGCCTATATTATTATGAATATCCATATCCTGCCTGTGCAGTCTTCATTCCCACTCTAACCCCAACAATAACAGTTAATGTTGCTGAAACACATACCATACTTGCATACTTGAAGAAAAAAGGGCTACTGAACTTTGGTGCTCATCAAAGTATTGCTCTGGAGCTTCATACAAGCCAGTTCCACATTACATCATCATCATCATTTTTGGTGACAACCCTAAGCTCAAAACAGGCCTTTATGCTGTCACTCGTTTATGGCCTTTTAACTGATGCGCAGCCCATTAACTATTCATCACCCAAAGTCCTTACATTTACCCTAAAGCTTGCCACTACTCTAACTCCTGCTGACAGAAGTACATTTGCGAACACAGAAGTCCAGATACATTTGGCGGTGGTGCTGGGAGATCCAGATAAATAGCTGTGCTGTTAATCCATCAGTCTTATAAATCTATATAATGACACAGATTTTGACAACGCAGCATGCTAATGACATTCTGAGTGCTGTAAATGATTCTACATTTGTTTCCACTACAGGGGGCTTAAAGGAGCAGTTTGTCAAAAAAATCTAATTTACGTTGTTTCATGCTTTAAAGGAAAGGCAGTTGCTCAACCAAGACATGTTGAAGTATGTCATATATTCAAAAACAGGTCAGTGGCTGCCTTTAAGCCCCTGAAATGTCAATACTTTTGGTCAGAAACAAAATAATTAAAGTCTATTTTGGCTTACTGAACAACTCAACAGTTTGGGCCAAGTATGTAATGACTTAGGCATGCATTAAGCACAGTGCAAAGTGGTGTATATATGTTTTGATCTCAGTGTACTGGTAAAACATGGTAAATAATCTCAGTGTATTTTTAAATAATTTGGTTTGTTTAATGCATTTATCTGGAAATAAGTCAGAGATAAAAGAGATAAAGTTCCTTAAACCAAGTAAGAAATGACTAGTCATAAGTCATAATACTCTTATTACTATTATAAGCTTGTGACATTCTCAAAATGATAAATATTAGGCCATGTTCAGACTCAGAAATCAGGAGTGAAAGATGTAATCGGATTGAAGCAGACTGCCAAAGATTCATGTTTATTGTAAAGATGTATGATACTGCTGTTTTGTATTGTACCCCCGTACACACCTGGCATTAACATGTATCATAAGAAGCCAGCACAAAGAACAAGTGTGAACGGTCCACAATGTGTCTTGAGGGCAATCCCATCACTCAAACCATATTCTGAGGTGCTCAGAGATGCATATGGCCACATTATATTTGTAGTGTGAATGCCCAAGCATCTCTGATAGCAATAACCACCAACGACATCAACCATGTTACTGCCCCACCCAGAAAATACATAATAATCATGAGGCTGTTATAAAGAGCAGAGGTGAGAGCAGCTGCTCTTTCAGCCTCTCCTCTTCTGTTCATTCATAAGTTGGGCTAACAGACCACGTAATGGCGAGTGGAAATGATGTAAGAAATCTGATCACTGCGGTCACAGGAGATGCATTTAATATGCCAGGTGTGAACAGCTATGAATTTTGTGATTAGATCACCTGAGACGCATGTTAATGCCAAGTTTGGACAGGGTCTGCGTCACGACTCCTAGCGTTGCCTCCTTAACTTTATTTTAACCAGTGCATCATGAGGATGAACATATACCTTGACCTTGAGCATCACTATAAGAAGATGAGGAATTTCAATATGCACAAATAAGATCTAATCACTTACAAATAATAGTGTGAATAGTGGTCTCAAATGATCTAATTTGACATGCAAATTTGATTTGCCTGCAGTCTGAACATAGCCTAGATTTAGATATCCATGGTTTCACTTGCTTTAAAGGCACTGACTGAGTTGTTGGAGGTAAAGAAGTCTGTCCTCGGCAACACCAATAACAAAGCAGTTTTTCAGTGGTTAGTTGAGAAAATGTCACGACACCTTATGTGTGAACTGAAGATGGGGACTCGATGATAAACGTTGCAAACGCTAAAAGGGAATGAACAGAAAATGACAAGCTGGGGAATGGCAATTACTGGTGACAACTAGTGAGACAACAATAGAAGACATTAGTGAAGAGACGGTATTTTGCATAGTAATGAGACAGTGTGAGTCACTGGCTGATTTCTGTGGAGTGAACATTGTCCTGTGTGTTCAGATGACCTAAAGAATACAGTAGTGCTTCTGTGGCGTGTTTCTCAATAGGAACTGTGCAGTTCTGATTCTGCATTGAGCTCGGTCAGCCCTTGCAGTGACTATGCACATTGATTCAGATTGGAATAATTACAGTAAATGACAGTGAGGTCTTTTTAAATAAAACTCAAACTGCAAATGATGCTGAACACATTTAAGATGACCTGCCTGGCCCTTCATTTTCCATTGAAGAAAATCACAGCTTTCTGCAAGATTTGGCCAAATATCTAGAAACTGACACTTAATTCAGATTAAGAGCACATATGTGGTTAGTTTAGTGTAGTAATACAGAGTCTATTTAGTTTAGAGCGGAAAGGAACCCAGCACATCTGCTTGGTCATTTTAAGGGCAAGCCAAGTAGAAGCCATATTTTAATGAATGTTCAGAATAACTTCTCATGCTTCAGTCCCACTAAACAAAGGCTCTTCCAACACATGATGAGCCTTCCATCTTATCTTTATTGTTTACTATGGTTTTCATTTTCTGGTGAGTTTTGGTTGTAGACTGGACTAACTGGATAATCCAGAGAAATGTATAGGAACCAAAGCAACCATTTGTTCTCTGTTTCTTTCTGCATTACAAAACCTATTGTCACTGTCCCATGTATGTGCCTTGAAGAAAACTTACAATGTAGTCCTTGAAACCTTTAATGTTTTTTGCACAAAATGTACATAAAGAAGTGAATCTTCTTTTTTTTATTATTTGTTTTTATTTCTGTTTCTTTTTTTCTTTTCTTTTTTTTTTTTTTTTTAATAAAGGAGCTGTTGGATTTGGACCATTGCTGAATGTTGTGGGTTTTGCACTCATGTAGATTACTGAGTGAAATTTTAAAGTCATTGCCTGCCATGTCTGCTACAGTGGAATAACTAAATAGCAATAGTTTGGGTTAAATATCACACTACATATAATTACTATAGAGCAAACACTGTAAGACAAGGGAGGTTATTTGCACTATTAGATAGGTCCAATTCATTAGCGCCAACATCATTCATCTGCTGACCATTTATCATGCCCTTTTGAACATCAGCCAAATTGCGTCTTTTGCCCATGATGATAATTTTGCACTCTGCTACAACTGTAGAGGTGTGAATATTGTGAAAAAGTTTATTTTGTGTTCATAAATTAATTCAAACAGGTAGACTATGATTTTCTACATTCACTACACCTCTAGCCTTTTTGTTTTACTATTGATCAGTATGGTTTATAGCTCATGAAAATTATGAACACACACAAACACACAAATCCCAATTCTGTAAAAGTAGGGACACTGTGTAAAATGTAAATAAAATCAGAATGCAGTGATTTGCAAATTTCATAGACACAAGATTACATGTTATTTGTTTATATATATATATATATATATATATATATATATATATATATATATATATATATATATATATATAAATTATTTGATGACAGCAACAAGCAACACATCTAAAAAAAAATTGGGATGAGGCAACAAAAGGCTGCAACATAAGTGGCACTAATACTTTGCAACTAAATCAAATGACTGGGTATAAAAGGACAATTTTAGAGATGCAGATGCAGCAAAGATGGACAGAGGTTCACCAATTTATGAACAACTGCATAAAAAATTGTAGTGTTCCTTTATGTAAAATTACAAAGACTTTGAATATCCCACCATATAAAGTACATATCATCAAAAGATTCAGAGAAACTGGAGAAATCCTTGTGCACTAGCAACAAGGCTGACATTCAATACTGGATTCTCATCATCTTTGACCATGGAATTACCATGTCCTTATCATATGAATGACAGATTGCATCATTTGGCGGGAAAAAATGCGCAGCTGTCTGATTCACTCAGAAAAATGTGTCTCTGCATATTTAAGCTCCTCTAAAATATCTTAAAACATATTTTGATGATATATATATATAAATTCTTTTTGCAAACCACAGAAGCTATTATCCTACAGATTCAAGAGGAGAGGGACCATCCAGCTTGTTATCAGAACACAGTTCAAAAGCCAGCATCTCTGATGGCATGGGACTGCATTAGAGGTTATGGCATAGTCAACTTACACATCTGGAAAGGTTTTATCAATGCTGAACAGTATATAGAAGTTTTGGAACAACATCTGCTCCTATTGAGACATTGTCTCTTTCAGGCAAGGCCTTGCAAGACCATACTAAACCACATACTGCATCCATTTCAACAGCATGGTGTCAGGGTGCTGAACTGGCCTGCCTGCTGAGCAGCTATAATGCTACATCAGACAAGAAAGGAGAACATATCTCTCCAAAAACTACAGAAATTCCTCAGTTCCCAGGCTGAGATGCTACACAATGGTAGACATGATCCTTTCCCAATTTGTTTGAGATGTGTTGCTGCAATCAAATTCTAAATTAGTGTTTTTTTCATGAAATGGTAAAATTCCTCACTTTCAACTAGTGATAGTGTGGTGCTTGAAAGTTTGTGAACCCTTTAGTATATTCTATATTTCTGCATACATATGACCTAAAACATCATCAAAGTTTCTCACAAGTCCTAAAAGTAGATAAAGAGAACAGTTAAACAAATCAGACAAAAATATTACACTTGCTCATTTATTTATTGAGGAAAATTATCCAATATGACATATTTGTGAGTTGCAGTTATTGATGCAAAGGGGGGTCACATCAGATATTGAAAGCAAAGGTTCACATACTTTTGCTACTCACAAATATGTCATATTTGATTATTATATAATTGTATCATGTCTCATTTGTTAACTGGGTTCTCTTTACTTTCAGGACTTGTGTGAAAATCGGATGATGTTTTAGGTCATATTTATGCAGAAATATAGAAAATTCTAAAGAGTTCACAACCTTTCAAGAACCACTGTATGTGTTCTATGTTCTATTGTTAATAAAATATGGTTGTCTGGGTCAACACTTTAGTCCGACAAATTCATGTTATTATAAGAGTGTTTCAGATTAGACAACTTTCTTTCAACATTCAGAACAGTGCTCAAGTCCGTCTTAAAGGCACATTAGAAAACAGCCTCTTTCATTCCACAGAAGTTAGAAAATATTCAAATTAACATGAATTACAAATGTTTTTGGTACTTAAAATGAATAAAATCTTAGCAAGTACTAAAGCAACTATTAGAATATAATGAAAAGTTAATTCATGCACATTATTTAATTCAAAAAGATATACTGTCATTTTATATGCTTTATATTTTTAAATGTTAATTTGAATAGTAATGTACTCAAAACTCAAAATGAATTATTCTAGTGATTTGAGATAATGGATTTCTAATTTTCATGAGCTAAAAGCAAAAGAATCTTCAAAATGAAAACAAAAAAGGCTTCAAAATGTCACTTTATGTGCAATGAATATAATTCTGAAAAATCTTCTTTGTAAAGTAAATTATGAACAACAATGAACTTGTTGATTATATTCTAATTATCTGGTGTGGCTCTAAGTGATACTGAGAACAGACTGAGTATGGTGGAATATCTTTGGTGCTGACTAATGCATTTAATGGCTGTTACAAAATAATATTTTGTGATTTTTTTTTTTATTCTAACATACATTTTGCATAATTTGGCAGTGATCCCTGCATACTGAATGCTGCTGCTTATTATTTTTACAGTCCCAATGTAATCTTATGCATGTTGGCATCCTTGAGTTGACACAGATGACCTTATGAACAATATAATAAACCCAGAGAAGTCTGCAACTAGATTTGTTCACCAGGAGCTTATTTGTTTCTGCTCAACTACTTAAAATATTGGAGAAAAATAATGGATTATCCACAGTATTAGGATTAGGATTCACTACAAAAAAGCTATTTGGATATATCAGTCAACAGTATCACATTGAGATTGCTGTAAGAATTTTATGACATTACTTATCCTATTTCTTGGCTTGTCTTTGGATAATTTTATCTAAACAAATGTAATGAAGTTTGGCCTCCCTCATTCATTATTTAGGTTCCTTTAAGGCAAATGTAACTCTGAGCTGAAGGAGCTTTTATGAAAACAGGTGGTTCAGTTCTGGATCTACCTGAAGTTTAACTCATGTTCAGTCTTGCGTCAAGACTTAAGGCTGATGTAAACATGTTACAAGTCCATACAGACAATGTTTATGTCCTCTATATCTAAAGTATTTGAGTTAATATAGGCGTATATGCTTTGCCTGGTACATCCTCTGCACTTTCAATGATGGATAAATCAGCTTTACATGTCCAGGTTGTTTAAAGAGAAGCACTCAGGCTTACTAGTGCAGTAAATACTGTATAAACCCAGATATATGTCTTCGCTTATTGTGATTGTGATAATTCATCCTTGAGCAAATGCAGATTTAGGGTGTAATCTTTTAAAGGGTTCATATCAATGTAAAGCTGAACTGTCCTTGCTTTTCTTTTTTAAATGAAAGATTGAGACAAAGTATCAGTGCTGTATTCAGGCTCTGAATTATTTTTCTGCTGAAATGAAAACTTTTTGCATAATGAATTAACCAACACAGTTAATTAATTTACTATTCATTCACTAGATACATTTATTATCAGCAGGAAATACATACCAAGGTCTATATACTAAATGAATGGAATGTTTTACATTGACTATAATAGTAAATAACAGTCTACTTTTATGTTTACCTGCTTGTTTCTGTTTCTAATTTTCTTCAATCCTGCTTCTCATCCCACAATGATTATTATAATATACACTAAAAAGAAAATGGTCAAACTTTACAATAAGGGTCACAAATAATGGGAGTTGTTACTGTATTAAGTTACTAAATGGGTGAAACATTTTGATAATGATATATTGGACATTCTATCATCTTTAGCAGTCATTTAAGATGCTACTTTCTTCTAAATTTAGACCTTTACTAATTACTAAAACAGACTTGATTAAGTAAGATTATTACTGACTAATAAATAAACTACGACTTTGCTTCATAGAAGTTATCCCTGTGTATTCAGCTTATACCATTTTAACTCCACCCATTCAGCCTACAGCAATTTAGCCTCACCCACTCAGCTTATTGCAGTTTAGCCCCACCCACTCAGCTTACAGCAGTTTAGCCCCACTCCCTCAACCTACAGTAGTTTAGCCCCACCCCCTCAGCCTACAGCAGTTTAGCCCCACCCACTCAGTCTACAGCAGTTTAGCCCCACCCACTGAGTCTACAGCAGTTTAGCCCCACCCACTGAGTCTACAGCAGTTTAGCCCCACCTATTCATCTTACAGTAGCTTAGCCTCTCCCACTCAGTCTACAGCAATTTAACCCCATTCATTCAGCCTTGACCAGTTTGGCCCCAGTTACTCTCAATACAATTTGTAGCACTGCCCATTCAGACATTAGTTTAGCCCCACTCATTTATGCTGTAGTTATAAGGAGTGTTTCAGGCTGCTTTTTCAATGAGCCACAACATTGGGCAGCTTGTTAGAAACATTCCTAAAGGCACATTAACAAAAAAACATATTTGAAGAGATAAAGAGAGGATGGAATATGTTCATGTAAAATATAATTTCTGGCTGTTTTTGTCACATAAAATCCATAAAAAGTGATGCTGAGACTAGATCATCAGTGATTTCTCATTTGCATACACAGCCATCACAAAAAAGAACATTTTGTCTTGTACTTACAGTTTTTTTATTCTAACATTACAGATTTTGCCTCCTTTGGGCATGAAGTGAGCATACTGCTTGCTTCTGCGTTTTCCTGCTTCAGAAAGACAGTTTCAGCCTCAGAGCCTGAATGCAGATGGTAATGTCATTGCTGAAACAATAGTCAGCACTATTCCAGCAGGGTCAATACTGCACTAATTCACAGAACACTGAGCTTTGCCTGAAGCTGTGCTGATTCTCCAGAGCTTTAGAGCTAACTTAGATGTCATGCTCCAGGGTGCTATGTGAGTGTGTGTGTGTTTGTAGGTGGGGGGGGGGGTCAAAAATGTCTTGACTGTAGTAAAAGAGGGTTAACCTACATTACTGACTTTATCAAATGCTTTTCATAAATAGCTTGTTTTGGCTGCTGATGGGTTACATGGTTTACTATATGTATATAAATGTCTCAATTTCGGCAGATTTTTTAATTTTTTACATAATCTGAGCTCAGCAGATATTTTACAATATGTGAGACTTTCATGATGACTACACCCATAGTGCCAGGAAATTGCTTTGAAAGAAAATCTTTACTTTGCATCAGAAGTAATGTAGAGAAATTAAAGTCTTGTCCTGTAAATTCATCATTGTTTAAATACTTGGGGGTTTTTTTGACAGTAAAAATAAACATTTAACATATATACAGTAAAAGATTCAGATGTTTTCCTCAAAACTCCTAACTTATTATCTGAATTCATTAAATTCCACCAGAAGTAATACTGATAATATAGTGTCTGTTAAATGCATAAATGTAACAGCAGCTAGTGTTACAATTAGTTGGCATCACTTTACAGAAAAACTACAATAAAATAGAAGAATTCAAATCAGTTTTAATATTTATGGAGTGTATGGGACTTTTCAGTTTTCAATAAAGAAAAAGATAAAAGACAAAAAAGCATAATTAACTGATCAATAAATAGTAGGGTTAGCCTATTATAGATCACATGGCCAAACCATCACTGAAAGTAAAATTTGCATTTCATTTAGAAATCAAGGTCACAGTGTCTGGAGGAAGAGTGAAGAGACACACAATCCAAGCTTTTTTGAAGTCCACAATCAGTGATGGTTTGGGGAGTCATGTCATCTGCTGGTGTTGGTCCACTGTGTTATATCAAATCCAAAGTCAGTGCAGTGTCTACCAGGACATTTTAGAGCACTTCATGCTTCCTTCTTCCGAGTTCATTTCCCAGCAGGACTTGGTACCTGCCCACACTGCCAAAATACCAACGCTTGTATCACTGTGCTAGGCAATTAACTCACCTGACCTAAACCCCACAGAGAATCTACGAGCTATTGTCAAGAGGAAGATGAGGGACACCAGACCCAACAATGCAGATGAGCTGAAGGCCGTTATCAAACCAACCTGGGCTTCCATAACATCTCAACAGTGCCACAGGCTGATCATATCTATGCCACGCTGCACTGATGCAGTAGTTCATGCAAAAGCAGCCCTGACCAAGTACTGAGTGCATATACTATACATACTTTTCAGTAGAACAACATTTATGTGTAAACATTATTTTCTGAATTGATAATTTTTAGGCACTGTCTTTTGGGTTTTCATTGGCTGTAGACCCTCTGGAGTCAGTGCAACCGACAATGGCATAATAACATAATACATTAAAAATGCCTATATAACTCTGAGATTTTATCCCAGAAACAAAACAAAACATTTCCCAGAAACCGTAAAGGGCCTACTTTTCACAAATGTATAGCTTCAATCAAAATTGTTTTAGATTCTTGTGAGAGGAACTTAAATAAGCAGACACACATTTTTCTGAGTGAGTAAGACAGCTGCACATTTTTTTCCCGCCAAATGATGCGATCTGTCATTCATATGAAAATGATATAGTAATTCCTTTAGTGGATTAGAGGCCATGGAATATGTGGAATGTGAACCTGAACAAAGACCTCTCACCTAACTGTTGACACATATTTCATAAATATTCAATCTAGGAACCACTGCATGAGTGAAACACATACACACTCACATTTGTTAAGCTTTAGAAATAAAGCCACAAAAAATTTCTAAAAACTGTAATGACCAGTGTTTAGCAAACACCTCTGTTTATTCAGTTCTGAGCTCAAAAGTCTTTGTTAGAAATGTTTAGTGTTTTTTCACAATATATCAGCACATCTGAAAATAGGTTTTTGGAAAGTCTAAGTTTAGAGAATCCACCCATCCATCCATCATCATCCGCTTACCCATGGCCGGGTCTGGGTCGCGGGGGTGATAACCTAAGCAAAGACAACCAGGTGTCCCTCTCCCCAGTCACCTCTTCCAGCTAATATGGGAGGATTCCAAAGTGTTCCCAGGCCAGCTGAGAGATAAAATCTCTCCAGCGTGTCCTAGGTCTTCTCCGTGGTCTCCTCCCAACTGGACATGCCCGGAACACCTCACCCAGGAGGCTCGAACCACCTCAACTGGCTCCTTTTGACACTAGCCCAGACACCTTACAAAAAAGCTAATTTCAGCCATTTGTATCTGTAATCTCATTCTTTCAGTCACTACCCAAAGCTCATGACCAGGTGGGGGTTGGAACGTAAAACGACTGGTAAACAGAGAGCTTTGCCTTCTGACTCAACTCTCTCTTCACCAAGACAGACAGGCACAGAGCCCACATCTCTGTGGACGATGAACCGATCCACCTGTTGATCTCCTGCTCCCTCTTAACTCTCACTCGTGAATAAGACCCTGAGATACATATAGTCCTCCATTTGAGGCAAGGACATCTTCCCAACCTGAATCTGAGATTCAACTATCAATCAAACTTTCTTCTCCAGTACCCCTGAATAGACTTTACTAGGGAGGCCGAGAAGTGTGATTCTCCACATGTGCAAAAGTGGAGAAATGTGATATTTTCATCACAAACCTTTTTTTTTTTTTTTTTAAAGAGCAGAAGTACTGACCATTGGTTGCTAAGATTAACTTTAGGTTTAGAATGCAATGTCCTCAGTAGTATAGTATGACCATTGTGTGGGGACCTTTCTACCTTGCAGGGACTACAAAGCTGGTCCCTGAAATGTAAATCATGAAATTTTAAGGTGAAGACATGTTTTGAGGTTAAAGTTAGAGTTTTATGGTTTGAGTAAGTCCCACCAATTCAGAGAAACAAACGTGTGTGTGTGTGTGTGTGTATATATATGTGTGTGTGTGTGTGTGTGTGTGTGTCTGTGGGTCACTAGACTAATTGCACATAGCGTGTGTGGTATTTAGACAAGGTCACACCCATTAGCAGTAAAGGAGCTTTTCACTGATGGGTCATGACTGCCCTGTTTTTTTACTGTGCACATCTTTTTTTTCTTCCTTGAAGTGCTTTTTTTCCTCTTTTCTTTCAGAAATTAATGAGCGCCTAATGGAGCTTTGCATGCATTTTGCATGGCATGTAAAAAGAGTGTCTTATGTGGTCATATACTGAAATAGCTGCAGGGCAGAGAAGGCCATGCAGAGCTAGATGTTTTTTATACAGTTATTTTTTTTAAAGGTAATTACAGTTAAATCATTAACCTATATATTTTAGTTAGAGTTTGTTGCATGATTCATTATTTTGTCTAGTCTGTATGGACAGGTACTGCACTTCAAACTTTTTTTCAGTTTTTTTTGTTTTCAGAATCAGAATCAGAATCAATTTATTGTCAGTGCACATGTACAAGTATAAGTACAGTGAAATTATCATCAGTCAGAAGAAACCAGTGAACACAATGGGGAAGGAGGGGAGGTGTTAAAAAAATAAAATGCCCCTCAACCCCCAGACAGCGCCTGATAGGGCACAGTTTGGGAGCCCAGGAGGAAAAGAAAAGTGTCACCTATTTTGCATAAGCACATTCAACAAGACATAGCAATGGTGGGGGTATGGCAGGTAGGATAGGTGGCTAATGACTGGAAGAGACTAACGGCAAAACAGTGACCTTCCGCACGGAGCCCCATGCCCCTGCCTGGGAGTAAAGCCATCCGAGGTGGATGGTGATGGGTTAGGGTTAGTGGAAGGGCGGGGCAGGAGACGACAAGTTGTCTGCCCTTCAGCAGTCAGAGAGTCTGTGTTTCTCAGTCCACAAGTTGACACATGATGAGCACAGCAGTTGTGTAGCCTTGAACAGCTTCCAGGCATCCAACAGTCATCCTCCTTATCAGGAACACAAGATAGGGTGACAGAGCCTTAGCAACCACTCAGCAACCCCTGCAGGAGAATTAGTTAGCAGGGCAGTCAAGTTCAGACCACCGAGATAGGGAGCCGAATATGATAACATCTTCACTTTACTTCATGCAGCTCCAATTTGTGAGAGCTTACACCTGAGTTATTGATCTCTCAATAGATTCCACTCTCCACAACAGAGCCGCAAGTTTCACCGTGATGTTATCCATTTTTGCATGAAGACTCACAGTATGTGCATTGAGGGCCCAGCCCACCATTTCAATCATCATTGGAAGCCTTACTGGGGCTTGAACGGCCAATCCAACTTTCCTAATTTCTCGGTACACAAGGAGGGGGCCCTAGGCCGATCAACAGGGTCCCTGTTACCCCTAATCTGAATAAGTAAACATCCTCTGCGTCTTCAAGTGACAGTGCAGCTAGACATACAATGTCCCATCAGGGCAGGGGGGCTCCCCCGAACCCAGACTTCTCATAGAGAAGATAGTGTCGATAGTACTGAGAGACCACTTAATCAATTCCATGGTTTTCCAGGTCATCGCCGAGTGAAGCCTGGCAGACAGGACAGAGAAGCGAGCAGGGTAGATAGTGAGGAGAGAGTAGGAATGCAACTTCTTCGAAACAATAATATCTTGTCAATTTTTACTCTATTTGTATATATTCTAATGATCTTTGGTGGTTTTACATGCTCACTTATTACAAAGATAAATGGTTGTAAATAACATGTTTAGGCACTTCTGAGGTTGTATAAAGGAGGATATATAAAGTATGATTGTGTTAATTTAAATTACCTGTTATTCATAATTAATTTGCATTTGCCATATCTGTGTTACTTTCACCCTAAAGCACATTTTTCCTCTTTAAAAGCAGTACATTTTGTTATATAAGAGATAAGATCACTTTTAGTAATTCAATAACATCATATTCCCACTGTGGTCACAAGGGTTACATGGTTTACATACTATATTCATTCACGTCTCAGTATTTCTTTAGATATCTTAATTGTGTATGATATTCTCAAACAATGAATAAATAAATAAAAGCTACTTACTGATCTATGCATCCTCATGCATTGGTGAGCCAAATCATTAAGACCAGTGCTGACCACTGCTGAACAAAGACATTCCACAAGACTTTCACAAGAAGTTTCAGATATTTTCCCAACCATTCATCTGGCTATTGTCAAAATCTCTCAGGTTTTTACTCTTGTCCATTTCTCTCAAATCCAACATGACATGTATGAGAATCAACAATGTTCCTTTACCTTCTAATGTATCCCAAACCTTCATGTGGCATTGTTGTAAGATCATTCCCAGTACCTGGGGAGCAGCTAGAGGTCACTGGTTCAGGGCATCAAATTGGAAACCTTTAGGTCCCAAATCCACTTCTCTAACAATTACGTCATGCCGCCCTTAACACCTCCCCCCCAATATCTGCACTTGTTTCAATGACATTTGAGTGAGAAACAACTACAGATGCAACATTATGGAATGTTAAGGTCTGATACAATAATTGATCATTAACAACAAGTTGTGTCCAACACCAAACTAATAATGTAAACTATTTAATATTATGGCAATGGATAGCCATTAAATAGAGTTTGAGAGTGGCCAGCAGAAGATGCTGTGGGGTGTAGAAAAAGAAAATTCCACCTGTACAAGTACATACAATTATTGGCTGGATTTGTCAGCCATAATGTCAATAATGTAACAATAATTTTAATTTTAGCAATAATTCAGTATTTCCATTTATTACCAAACATATCAGCTGCAGATATGCTCTAAAAATAACTACTCATGTAAAATGACAGCATTCTTTTGTTGTCACTGGTTTCTATTTGAACATAATTTACATGCAGACAGAAACCATATGTAATCACACGTTGAAATGGCTGAAGGGCAGATGGAGGCCATGAACTTTTGGCACATGGACTGCTCACATTTCAGCTAAAGCACTCGCCCGAAATCAAAGAGAATTAAACATGCAATGCATACAATCTGAATACCAAACAAATCCCTGAGAATTCAGGCTTTAGCGGTTAAGACTGAATAGCAGATGCCACCAACAGCTACAAATCTGTGAGCTGTGTAAGACGACAGGATACAAAAACAGAACACTCGGCATGACTGTTCCATTGTCTCTAGCCTTGTGCCAAACCAAGTAAATACAAAACTCGGCATGTATGTATATGCGTGTTGGATTTATTTGAACTGTGGTTTCCAGACACTAGCCGCACCAGCAGATGTTGCAGTGTGCTCTATATTTAAAACTACAAACACATCTTCTCTGAGTAAGGTTCAGTCCCTTCGGAGATGCTAAATCTGAAATCGTGTTGCATATTTTTTCTTGCATCTTCCTCGTTTTTTTTTCTCCCTTTACTCAAACAGACACTCCTGCAAAATGGATGACTGTTTATCCTCCTTTGACTCTGAACAAGCTGAGAAATGCTCGGGTGCCCCTAATTGGGATAAAAGGTGCTTTTCAGTGTGACTAGCTTGTCTAAAAGCGCCTCTTTGAGGATTCCCTTGTGGCTGTAAGCCCGTCAGTGCCTTCACTCATTTCACTTCCATCCTGTTTTCCCCTTAGGAGCTCAATGGTCTCCTAAGTTCTAAACCTCACAGTTTGACCCAAAACCTGACTGAGCTGGAAAGAAATGGTGACAGAGACTTTGCTCAAAATAGAGTGAGAATATATTAAAATGAAAACATAATTAAAATGTAACATAAGTACAGGACCTCAGAAACATCAGAACACCACCAAAACATAACAGTATATATACATATAAAAAAAAAAAAAACTGAAAGTGCATGAATGTCCTCACTATAGCTGAAGTGTGAATGCTAAAGTGGGGATAGATAAGACCTCACAACACACGTAATGTGAATGTTGAAGTGGGTATAGATATGACCTCACAACACATGCTATGTGAATGTTGAGATACAAAAGGTGGGAAGGGACTATCCTACCTATAGTGATATGCAGGAAATTATGTGTACATGTGCTTCAGTAGGATTTTTCTGAACAGGAACCTTGAGAGTATTAACAAAGCCGGACTTCACGAGGAGTTCATTTGGGAAGTTAACTGGCTAGCATAAACACAACAGTTATCAGTTTTACTCTAAAACTCTATGATGAATTGTATGCTATTTAAATACATAACTGTTAAACCTATCTGACAAATACAAACAGAAAACTTACCTGTGTTTGGTGTCTCGCAATGTAATACTTGTAGGCCTTTGTTGACATAGCAGGGCATGTAGATTATAGTTAGTGGGTGGGGCTTATCTCCAGCAGCCAATGACTGAATACATCCCGCCCAACATTCATTCATTCATTATCACACCCGTTTAATCCTTTCTTTAATTCTTGGATTCTGCTTTTTGGTTCTCAAAACATTTGGCCTATTAAAACTATTTACAAGAAAAAGCAGTTCTCATCATCCGTTTTTTTTTTTTGTCCAATTGCTGGAAGTATTGGTAGGCCCTTCTGCATTCTTTAGCTTCCTCAAGGGGATCTTAAACATCTCACCGTTGTATATTTAAAGATGTGAACATTATTTTTAAATCTAATTCATACAATCATATCGCATTTTCTACTTGGTCTGTCTACATTAAACACAAAATAGCTTTGAGTTTCATGCTAACACTTTTGAACAAACTTTTTGTTTGTATGCTGTAATGTCTTGAACAGTGCCAGCGCTAGCCACGCGTGTAATCATCCACGATCCCCACCCCCCTCTGCTCCCGATAGTGAATATTTCAAAGACCTTATGTCTTCGTAAAATCCTGGTGCTCCACGCACAGCATGTGGTGTGCGTGTGCGGAGCTCCGCCACTCGTCTTAAACAAGCCACATGATTTGATCCCACCAATGTAATCAGTGACTCCAGAGGACCTCTCAAGCTGGTGTTACACTATGAAACTCCCATACAACTACTTGCATGCTGTGAGTTGAAAGCAGCATAATTTTAATGTGACAGTTTAAAATGTTTTGCATTATGCAATTCAAGTTCTGTTTTGTTCCATTGTATATTTCTCACAACCAAAATTGCTTCAAAGTTGCTCTGTGTAAAGCCAGCAACTGTATTTATCTTGGCATAGCTGAATAAGAAGAATTTGGTACATGAAACTTACATACCTTAAATGTTAAACACTGGCCAATATCAAAATGTGTAATAGTCCTAAATCTGCCCGCTAATTTTATATACACCACCCACGTCTGCCATTACAGTTTCAATTCCCACATGAGGTTCGACAAACATCCTCTCAACATCATTCCATTCACAACAGACACTTCTTTTCCATACCTTCCATACCTTTGCTCTCTGGTTGACTATTTAAGTCAACAGGTTGAAAAACGTATAGCTCCAGTGAGCCTAAATGTGTTTTATTTTATATTCAATAAACAGTTAATAACATTCATATTTGCTCATTGGAGCTTTATTTATTGAAATATCTTTTCAGGGTAGTATTGTTTATTGGTTCTGTGAGGTGATCAATCAGAACATGGAGGGGCGTGGTCATGACAAAGTTGAATCAGACGCCAAACTGTCAAAAAAAAACAAAAAAACAAGCAGGACAACTAACCCTGCCTAGAAGAGCAAACTGCAAAATAAAGAGTTAAGTGAAGCTGTAACAGCAAGCTCACATATTGTCCTCTCATATTTTAGACTGCACCACATCCTGCACTTCCAAAGTTGTTGAGTTTATTATTGTCTGTTTATTATTACCTTGTAATGAGCCGTAAAGTGCTAGCTAGCTAAGCTAATCAGTGTAGCAATAGATGGTTTCATGCAAGTCCATAAAACAATGGAATCAGAGCCTCTAATCTCATGACACTAATGTTAGGCAGCTAGTAAACTTCATTCACATCCTGCTCTCAGAGCATCTTTTAATTTTCTGCCATTAATATCCATCAAAATTTTATATTATACAAAAACAAATCAAAATATTATGTTACAAGTAAATGAAGGTTAAAACCACTGTTTAGTTCACATTCAGTACAAATGTGTACAGTACAGCCTTGCTGGTAGAGAGGTTCCAGTGGGTTTAACCTCATTTTGTTCATTAATTAAGACACAAATGGTTGAGCCCATATTTTCTGCATGTCATTGCCGCTGATTTACAAAAAAACTTCAGAAGGTGCACAACAGGGAAATTACTTTCTTAATGAGCTAAAGAGTAAAGACTTTACACTCGTTTTACAGCTGATGATACTCAACTACATTTAAGTCTTTCAATCTTGAACAGTAAGAGGGAATTGTTATATTTTTCAGCCTTTCCCCCTTTTTGGGTTTAACACCTAATTAAACAGCAAAAATGGTCTAATGATATGTTCATGTGAAATTAATTTAGGCTTAATCATTATAGATTATCAGATCATGGTTCACTTCAAGGAGATTGATTCTGTTCAGAAGCCTATTGTTTTTTATGGAGAGTTTCCAACCTTCTTAACAATTTCATGCTTATTGGGTTATTATAAAAAAGCTTTTAAATTCTGGCTGATATACTGGCCCATATTACAGGAAAATTTATTTTCCTCACATTATGTAATATAAAACCCCTTCAGTGTCTTGAGCAATTTGGCTTTTTTTGAATATTGTGGATTTTGTCTTTATATACAACATTATTAGATTTTTTTTTACCTTGCACATGTTTGATGTCTTTTGTCCCAATACAACAACACATATATGACCTGAAAACTACTTTTTTCTTAGCCATACTGTAGCAACACATTGGACAAAATCAGGCTTTTATAACCTCTTAAACTGGCTTTACTCACATATGCTCACTGAAGTATTTAAAAAAAAACAATGTTAAAACATCCTGTACATGTGAACATGTAATAAGAACTGAGATTAAATTAAACTACTGTATATACAACTATCTACAACAAAAAGCAGGTGCAATGTTGTTTTTTCTGTCCACTAGTTGGCCATGTTGGCAGAACCTGCTGCATTGTCTGGCTTTCGTGTGGGAAGCCATCACTTTCAATGGAAGTTGATGGCAATGCTCAAAGTTATGTTGTTTTTATGCTGTAATGTCTTGAACCAATCATACTATTTGTTCACTCTGGCATGATAGTTGAATCCAGAGGATTAACCTCTTAAACTGGCTTTACACTAGTTGCATGCTTTGAGTTGCATGCAGTATAATCTTCATTCAAGTTAACAGTTAAGAATGTTTTAATTATGCAGTTCAAGAACATGTACATTTCACACAACCAAATTTGCTTTTTTTTGAAGTTGTGTAAAGACAGCCTTAATGCTTTTAACATATTACAGATATAAAATTTTTTTCGTTTTAAATCCTTTTTTTATATATATAAAAAATGGGAAACTGTATCATATTTGAATAAGGAGAGTTCAGTATATGGGACTGACATACTGTGAGCCTCAAATACTGTTGTATTTCTTCTTCTTCTTCTTCTTCTTATTATTATTATTATTATCATCATCATTATCATTATTATTATTATTTATCCACACATTTTAGAAAAAACAGGGGCTAAAGGACAGTGGGTTATACTACAAGTGCAGATAGAGGTTGCAAAAATAATAAAAGTAGGAAAAACATAATAAATGCTGCAACTGGGTCTTGTACTTGGTGCTCCCAACTGCACCACTGGGTTATGAAATATGGAGTTGCCCTGAGACAGACAGATCACACCTAGCATGCAAACGAGATGAGTGTCTCCAAATAAATGAAAGGGCTTGAGTGCATTGAGGAAAGAGAAAAGGTGTAACTGGTTTAGTCCCTAGGGACAAGAACCCTGCCCAGATGCTAGGGGGACAAACCTAGGAAGAAAAATTTACAAGCGTCTTTGGCCAGAACAGATCAGTTTCTGGGTGGTGGGCATGAGTCCTGCCAGGGAGGCCAGGATAAGTGGCAGACACCCTGTGCACACTTGAGGCAAAGAGTTTACCCAAGAGGTATGAGATGACTGTAAATAATTTATTTTTCCTTTTTTCTACCAAGTCACATGGAAAAGATACCAGTACCGAGTCAAACCCACACAGGGCATAGTGAAGTGAGTCTGCACCAAACACCCAGTGTGGAGTCCTTATGTTTGCTGCTTTGCTTATGTTTGCTGAAGACAACTCTAGCTGATGACTAGAACCAGCAAATCATACAGAAGGAGCCACCATCCCAAGCAAACAGCCACTCAGAGATGGCAGTCCCTACATAGTGACAAGCCAGTCTCAAGTATTTAACAAAACAGAGGAAATGAGCTGTGAAGAACCATTCACAGGGCAGGGGTGGTCCATTACAGGAATAAGGTGAAGTTTAGAAACATACAGTCATCCATGCAGTTCATATAAAGAAATCAAGCTGTGCAAACAAGCATTTAAATATATTTTGTGATTTTTCTATATTTTGAATATAAGTCAAATGAGCCCCACCCACTGAGCCTAATATCTTAGCCCCACCCATTGACACTGAAGTTATAAAGTGTTTTGGCCTGCATTTTTCAAGAATGTACTCACAATTCACATTCTACCTGACTAACAAATGAATTAACTGTCATAAAACAACACATTTCTCACAAGATACATGAAATCTGTGAAATTTACTATTTAATTGTAAAGACTGACAACCATGGATTTTGTTTGAGCTTGTGCCACACAGTAGGTAGAACGTGATAAAAAAGTGACCCAGGTAGTAAACAACAAACACTATGACTAATAGTCTGGGATTTTCTTCTGCAACACATTCATTTTTTATAGCTTTTGTTGTCTCCCTTCAGTTGTGTCTAATGAAAAAGTCATTGGCTGTTAAATGCGATGCGATGAAGCATCTAAATCGTTAACGTGCCAGCTGTCAGATCCCATTCACTCATAGCCAAACCCATCTAACCTCCAGCAACCTCCTGTATGTGTGGACCACTACAGGGTCAAAGGTTAATTTCCCCTTTGAGACTGGCCAACTGTCACCACATACGACAGAAAAGTGATAAATAATAAGAGATTATAGGAGCAATTTGCTCAAAAATTTAATATCCAATGCAAAAAAGTTATCCTGGCAAGATCATTCATCTCAAATCTAGGTTAAATATCAGATTTTTCTGATGTTGGTTCTTGTAAAAGTATTAGAACAGAGGTCACTAATAAGCGGACTGCGGTCTGGGTCCACAGCTAGGAGCTGCCCAATGCGGACCCAAACCGATAAACTACTGAGAGCGATTTATTTTACGAGTGGAACCTTTCTTGTGTTTACAGTCCGGGCTGTGCTGTGCAGAAAACTCACAGACCAATTGCGTGCGTAGAAGGATGAACAAGTACATCAATATCTGTAACTGTATCTGTTCAACTATCTAAATTCTGTATCCGTATCTGTACTCAGAGTGGGCGGGGCCTAAACCAAAATTGGGCGTGGTTTAACAGGAAGTGGGTGGTGCTTAAATATGTACATTATTTTAAGTCTGAAATTGATATGGATTGATCAGATGTTGCTATATGTATTGTTTATTTGAAAACTATTTACAGAACAGCCTCAACATTGAGATTCAAATCAATGTTTTTGATCACAAAAGTGAGAGAACTATTTACTATTCATGAACAAGAGTTGTCATACTCAACACAAATTATGATCAAACTGTTTTTTTTTCTTTCAATTATTTATTTATTTTTACTGCTTAATGTTCTAGGCATTTTTTCCCACACAAAGTTAAACAATATTGATTAAGGTGTGTGTGTGTGTGCGTGGTTGTGCCTGTGTGTGTGTGCATGTGTGTGTGACTGAGTGACTGTCTGTGCAGCCACAGCTGTGCCCCACTCTCACACACACAGAAACACATCTGTGTAGGGAGGGGCGGGCACTCTGTGTGACTGGCCAATCACAGATTGTGAAGACAGTCAGTTACCCAATGAGGATTTTCCTTCAGTACGAGCACGGATATTGACAAGTTTTACTTGTATCGTGATTGTACTAGTCACAAATGCTTTATTTGTACAGAGTATCCGGCTCAACTCTAGTGCGTAGTAACATCACCAAAGGCACTTATCAGCCAATCAGATCTGTACAGATTCAGGAGTGTGGGGGCACACAAAGATGAGCTATTAATTAACCAAGAATGGACCAAGGCATATCTGTTTATTCTTCCCACAGGCAGTTGCTAATGACATAAAATGCTGATAGAACTACTATGCTACTTCAGTGTACAGGATATGGCACTGAATCATAATACATGTTAGAAATTATGACTGTCCGGACCTTGGCCTGAGGAAATTTCCTCTAACTGGACATTACTGAATTCTAATTAAATACCGTATTTTCCGGACTATAAGTGGCTCCTGAGTATAAGTCGCACCAGCCATAAAATGCATAATAAAGAAGAAAAAAACATATATAAGTCGCACCCTTTTATGCCATAAATTAATCTTAAGTCATTACAGGTCAAT
>BRDA01007603.1:0-13015 GCA_036984385.1 Crenuchus spilurus | reverse complement strand
ATTGAGCTACACTGGCTTCCGATTGCTGCCCGGATCAAACACAAAGCCTGCACGATTGCCTATAAGGTGATGACAGAGCAGGCTTCCTCTTATCTTCATTCGCTCCTAAAAGCTTATGTCCCGGCCCGGTCGCTGCGCTCCTCCACTGAACATTGCCTTGCTTTGCCTAACATTCACACAAAGCAATCCAGACTGTTCTTCTCAGTAGTTCCAAATGGTGGAAAAAGCTGCCTACCACCACTAGAGCACAGGTGTGTGAACCAGTGAAACCCTCACTGGTTTCAAAAAACTCCTAAAATCTGAGCTCTTCAAAGAGCACCTGCTCTAGTGATTCCAACTATTCCCCATGAGTACTGATATGCATTCAACATTCGATATCGGAATGTTAATGATTTAACTTTAGTATTTTTTGCATTTGTACTTTTATACTATTGTAAGTCGCTTTGGATAAAAGCGTCCGCTAAATGCAATGTAATGTGATGTTACATTACATTACATTACATTGCATTTAGCGGACGCTTTTATCCAAAGCGACTTACAATAGTAGGAAAGTACAGATGCGAAAAATACTAGAGTTGTACTAGTATTTACTAGTACTAGTATACTAGAATTAACATTTCGATATCGAATGCTTAGTGCATATCAGTACTCATGGGGACACCTCTGCTCTAGTGGTGGTAGGCAGCTTGTTCCACCATCTGGGAACTACTGAGGAGAACAGTCTGGATTGCTTTGTGTGAATGTTTGGTAAAGCAAGGCGACGTTCAGTGGAGGAGCGCAGCGACCGAGCAGGGACATAAGCTTTTAGGAGCGAGTGCAGATAAGAGGGAGCCTGCTCTGTCATCACCTTATAGGCTATCGTGCAGGCTTTGTGTTTGATCCGGGCAGCAATCGGAAGCCAGTGTAGCTCAATGAGCAGTGGGGTGACGTGCCCGTTTTGGATGGTTAAAAACCATACGTGCTGCTGCATTCTGGACCATCTGTAGTGGTTTTATAGTGCAGGCTGGGAGGCCTGTTAGCACAGCGTTGCAGTAATCGAGGCGTAATGTAATGTAAAGGCAAAAATGGTGCAAAATTACTTGTAATTTTCACACTTGCAATTCTAGATGATAATAAAAGCTAAAGCCTAAGAATAACTGAAATCTAATTGGTTAATTTACCAATTACACATAGACTGATATATTTCAAATGTTTATTAATTTTGATGATTATAACTGATTTATTATAACTAATGAAAATCCCAAATTTAGTATCTCATAAAATTAGAATATTATTTAAGACCAATACATAAAAAGCATTTTTAGAAATGTATGAACATAAAGTATGAGCATGAAAAGTATGAGCATGTACAGCACTCAGTATTTAGTTGGGGCTCCTTTGGCCTGGATTACTGCAGCAGTGCAGCGTGGCATGGAGTCAATCAGTCTGTGGCACTGCTCAGGTGTTATGAGAGCCCAGATTTCTCTGATAGTGGCCTTCAGCTCTTCTGAATTGTTGGGTCTGGCGTATCACATCTTCCTCTTCACAATAGCCCATAGATTTTCTATGGTGTTAAGGTCAGATGAGTTTGCTGGCCAATTAAGAACAGGGATACCATGGTCATGTTTCTCCAGTCCTCCAGTGTCCAGTTACAATACTCCCATACAAACTGAAGGCAACACTGATGATGAACCTTGGTTAACATTAATGTGTTAACCATACATCTGCATCACAGGCCCAGACAAAACTGTGCTGTGGTGATCCTTGACACTTTTCTTGTTGCCTGTGTTCATTATAGAGGTTAATTGGTCCACTATAGCATGTCAGTTGCTCTGTACCACTTGCTGGATTTTCCTTTCTGGCATCAATGGCCCAAGTGCCAGCACTGTTATCCTGTTTGGAGGCATGTCCATGTAAAATACATCCATTCAGTGGTTGCGATGTCAGAGATGTTATCGGCCTTCTCACCTTATCCCATTATCGTGGCCTTTTGGACGTTAGTCAAACCACATCCTCTGCCCATGATGATCGTTTTGAACTCTGCTAAAACTGACCGATGTACTCAATAATTTTTATGTGTCAATGACATCCCCGGCCAAGTTTATCAACAAGATCATAAAGATCATAAAGTTCTGATATGACTGTAGATATTTTGCCATAAACATTTTTACTGCTTGTGAACACACAGTGCTGACTTATTGTTTGTCTCACTTATGTTCCATATACTATCATGCAGGGTCATCACTAGACCAGCTGGAAGAAGCCCTGCTACTGCTGCTCTAATTCACTGCTACCTTCACTGTGCTGCTGGAGATTTTCCAACATAACAGAAGAAGAGAAGACCATAGGCCAATGACATCAGACCTCATAAATTGTGAGCCAATCAAATTGGACCTGAGGTGAGCTGGTGCTCTTTGGGCAACTTTGTGTGAAGTTGTGACAGGGTTTTGGCTAAAATATCTCTAAAGAAAACATATATTATTACTTATAATTTTATAATATTATGTTTCACATGAGGAACTGTTTAAAAAGGTGATGAAAAACAATGATAGCTAGCTGACACATCTAAGTGAACTAGGGAAGAGACATAAATGATATATTGATATTGATTGATTTGTATTTATTTTCATATCTCAGTGTTTTATTATATATTTAGGAACTGCAGGGATACTTTTTAAATTAAAGATATGTTTGGTTGGTTTGTGTCTGGCAGATATAATATACAGGGGTTAGACAATGAAACTGAAACACCTGTCATTTTAGTGTGGGAGGTTTTATGACTAAACTGGACCAGTCTGGTGGTCAATCTTCATTAATGTCACATTGCACCAGTAAGAGCAGAGTGTGAAGGTTCAGTTAGCAGGTAAGAGCACAGTTATATAGTATATTGCAATGCACACAACATTATGGTGACATACCAGAGTTCAAAAGAGGACAAATTGTTGGTACACGTCTTGCTGGCACATCTGTGACCAAGACAGCAAGTCTTTGTGTCTAAATATTATTGAGCCACTTTGGGGTGTTTTGGAGGAGCGAGTCAGGAAACGTTTTCCTCCACCAGCATCACGTAGTGACCTGGTCACTATCCTGCAAGAAGAATGGCTTAAAATCCCTTTGACCACTGTGCAGGACTTGTATATGTCATTCCCAAGACGAATTGACGCTGTATTGGCCGCAAAAGGAGGCCCTACACCTACTAATAAATTATTGTGGTCTAAAACTAGGTGTTTCAGTTTCATTGTCTAACCCCTGTATAAGTTATGTGTGTAATACAAACAAAAAAGAGACTTGACCTTTGTGTAGTCTTAACATTCTCTATACTCTATTTGTCCTAAGAATCACAAATGAGCTGCCTTCACTAAATCCCTAAAAAATTTTAATCTAATTTAATTTAATTTAAAAAACAAAATTTATTTAGCATTTATTTTATTAATTTGTTTAAGTTTCTGCATCTCTTTAACAGTGCAGAAAGATCAGTGGGCAATACTCATTTTTATTACAACACACCTGCCATAGTTATTTACTAAAATAACATCTTCTTCTTCTTCTTCTTCTTCTTCTTCTTCTTCATAGAAATACAGTATTATTAATATTATTTTTCATATTGATAAAGATTTGGCATATGTGTAAATATGACTTTTTAGTAGCACAAATGTGCAGAAAGTAGCTCTGAAAAGTCAACACGTTTCAAGTTGAAAAATATTTTTAGGGAGTTATTTTTGATCCTTAAGACAACACAAGGGTTAACATCAATGACAAACTTAAAAATTGTATCTCTGCAACCGTTGGTAATGTGACTCTAGTGGTAATGAGATTTTTGTTAAATTTACAGACCATAAGCACTCCACAGAGTTGAGTGCTGGCTCGTAGTTGGGAAATGTAGGAAAGTTGTGGTAGCTTTTGTAAAAGTGTGTTATAATGGCAGTGCAATGATCAGAGCACTGTTGAGAAAACATGTCATCCTCTGGATAATCTCTAAATCATAGGCTGTTGAAAGTTGCATTGCATTTCTTGAAAGCAAAAGCCCTGCAATCACAATAAAATAATCTCAGGCGAGTTTTATAACCCTCCATCTACAAAATGAATTTAATTTCCTCTCTGCCAAGTCTCTGGTGGTGAATGAACAGATGATCATTGCTTGCTGCACCATTTTGTAAAAGCCTTCCTGAAGTTTGCAATCCATAGCTCAAGTTCAAACAGCACAATGCCAAGTGAATCTTACAAACCATGTATCAAGCAAATCATAACCACAGAGCTTAAACGGTGACAGGAAAAACATGGCCGGGAATTCAAATCCAAATTATGCATTTGGCTTCTAAGAGCAAACCTCACCACCACAATGCAGGCCATATCTGATACATCAAGCCTTTACAGTAAACACAGCAAGTTTGCTAATCAGCAATCTTAAACAATTGAACTGCATCTTTTTTATTAATGAACTGAAATCTGCCTCACCTCGGAAATACAGACTCACTTTAATATCCATCTTCACCGATTAGAATAAACATCACTCATGACTGCTAATTTCTTTTCTGCTAATCTTGTTAGAGCCTCTTGCTGCATATGCTATTTGAAGAACTACCTGAATGGTTGGTGGCAGGTTGCTGTACCCACACAAATGCTCAGTCAGATTGAGGTCTATGGAATTTTGAGGTCCCTTTCAGGAGCTCCCCACAAGCCCTAAAATGTTCTGACCCAGTCTTCTGGCCACAACAATTTGCTACTTATCAAAGTTACTCAGCTCTTTTGAGACATCTTCACATTTCTTCCAAATTCAGCACATCATTTCAGAGATCCATCTGTTCCCCTAACATCTAACATATCCCAGACTATAACCATTGTTATGTATTTATCTCATTTACGTAAGGAGATTTATATTCAAAATACAACAGAAATGGTTGCCAGATCTTAAATAACCTTTAGGTGGAACCCCAAGGGTATGCTTACAAGGTTCAAGCTTAAGATGTACCATTACCTCTTTAACCCAATTCTTATGGGATGTTGGCTCTTCCACCTAAACAGGACTATTCACCTGTGGAAAAAGCCGTACCTTCCACCTGTTCTGATTTAACACGTACGTCTTCTGACACCAGCTGTGAGGAGTTTAGTCTAAACATTAATGTTCCACATATGTGAAAATATGTCAAAAAATCTTATCCAAAAGTCCAATAGTTTTAGGCATAACCAAAGCATATTGCTAATAATGCCTGAATCCTGTTTTATCTAAGGCAAGTAGCATGCAAATTGGGTATCGTCTTGCCAATTTATTCCTGGACTGATGCACCCTATGATTCACAAGATTGCAACATCCCATGTCTGAGGTATAACTACATAACTAATGCACCAGCTTCACTATGATTTGCCAGGCACGTCTGGGATTTCCCATCTTAATTCTTCTTTCCAATGATCCTTTACATAAATCACAGCAGGGGAAGTAGTTCTTTAAAATATATTGGATACTATTACAATTCATTTGAAGAGCAGTTATGATTTTGGTGTTTATAAGTCTGTAATTCTATTAATTCTGTAATTCTGTAAGTTTTATTTTGATTATTAAATGAGATTCGGGAAGTAACTCACTACTTCAGTAGTTTTGAGTGATGTTTAAGCTTTCATTTGTCCAACTACTCTCCTGAAGAACGTTTTTCATAAATAAAACTGCATGCTTGTATGTATCTGAAGAATTTAGACCTCAAGAACTGACATCAATAATGCTGCCACCTTTAAAGAGAACACACCTTTCCTTTACTGAAATATAGAATCAATAAGAGAAAGAAAATAATGTCTACAAGATGAGTATAGAGCTCTATTTTCATTTTTTATTTGTTTTCATTTTTTTTGCTTTTTTGTAAAAAGGCATTTGTTTACAGGTAAGTTTAAGTATACAAATAAGTAACATCAATGAAATTGGGTTACAGGCAGGCTTCCCCATCATAGCACACACTGAATTATCCTCATCTAATGAATCTACTTTCCCACTATTGTACTATTGTACTTTCTCACTATTGTAAGTCGCTTTGGATAAAAGCGTCCGCTAAATGTAATGTAATGTAATGTAATGTAATCTAGAGGCCAAAACCTTAGCTTGTGGATACTGACTAACTAATAATGCCAAATCAAAAACTTAGAGTATTATGAAAATGTCATTGTTGTGCATTGCTTAATTCACACTTGGTATGTATAAAAGTCAGGTACAAAGCTGGATGCTTTTGCTATATTTACAGTAGTCAGGATACGGATAAGTTCCTGCTGGATAACGAACTTTAAAAAGCCTCTCCAGGTTTCAGAATGAGATGGTTAGAAGTGGATTTTACTCTTTATTATCTCAGTTTAGATTTCTGCATTCTTTCACCACATAAGGCACGTGTGGGAGAAATGGCAGAGGGCAGCTGCCATTGGGCTCAACAGAACAGTGCGTAGCGGAGATACACAGAGCTGGACCAGCAGAGCATGTTGATGAACTTGGTACCATGAGTAGAGATGAGAAGAATGAGCAGACGTTTCATGTCAGAGTCACATACACCCACAAAACCAGATCAGAACCTCATTTTCTTTGCTTGCAGAACAGATATGAACCTTTGCAATACTTCAGTGGTAATAGAGAAATAATTAGAAGTGTCAGAGCTCTTCAAAGAGCACCTGCTCTAGTGATCCCAACTACTCCCCATGAGTACTGATATGCATTCAACATTCGATATCGGAATGTTAATTATTTAACTTTAGTATTTTTTGCATTTGTACTTTTATACTATTGTAAGTTGCTTTGGATAAAAGCGTCCGCTAAATGCAA
Organism: Crenuchus spilurus; assembly: GCA_036984385.1. Lineage (NCBI taxonomy): Eukaryota > Metazoa > Chordata > Actinopteri > Characiformes > Crenuchidae > Crenuchus > Crenuchus spilurus. The sequence goes on along the minus strand of BRDA01007603.1, from coordinate 6,246 downwards.
TGTAATGTCAGTCAGTCAGAAAGCCACAGTAAGGTCACAGCAGACACTCCTTGTTGGGAATTAAACTATTTCTTTTTTGTAAAAATTACATTTGTAGCAAAATGAGAGCCAAATATCATGGCCTCTGAGCAAAACTGACATTTGCCAACTCTACTGTGGGAGTACACAACAGTAAAGAGGATTGTTGTTCATGTTGGTGAAAATGACATAAGGAAAGGAGTCTGAGGTCTTAAAAACAGACTTTAAGACTCTCTTTACTACATTTACCACCTGAATGTTTCATCAGTGCACTTCCAGACACACTGGAATTCTGCTGGCACATCAGCACTAACACTAAGGAACTCACTGGATGCCATTACTAAAAAGCCAAAACATGCTCTCAATATCGTGACATATCTTCAGACAACGGATCAGAGCCATGACCATCACCCGTATCAGCCCCCACAATCACCGATTCCTAAAGAGCCTGCAGAAAAATCTACTTTGTTTATTTCCGCTCACCCTTCACCCGACCAGGTCCCAAGTAGGGGTAGAGACTCCCTTGAGGAGTCTGGAATTTTATTTTCCTTTAAACATTAAAGTAAATAATATTTAAAAATAGGAGGGGCCCTGGGCACTGCTTGTGCATAGGGCCCAGAACTTGGTGCTATGCCCCTGCAGCCATCCCTCAGGTTCAGAAAAGAATAATCCAAACTTCTCCATCTCCATTTACTACCTCAACTCCGCTTCCGTCCTCCACACTCTCTCCTAAGAAGCAGCGAGCTCCACCTCCACCTGCAGCTCTTCAAAGGAATAGACAGGCCTCCATTCCACCAAAATGGCAACTCTATGTTTTGCCTCACTGTGAACAGGAGGCATCCATATCCACTGAAAGGAAAGACATCATCATAGTTACAAGTACATATTTTAAATTATTTTTCTTATACATACAGGATATTATTTTGATCATGTTTTGTATTGTATTATAAAAGAAACATTCTCAGCATTTTTATATAAAAGTTCTCTAACATTGTCTAATGAGCAAACATTCAGCCCAAAATTTGTCACTGTACTATAAAATGTCAATATGCTTTAGAATCCTATATGAATGAAACATGAAATGTGATTACTTTCACACTAAAGCTAACATTTTGCACTAAACCCCATAGTCTGATTAATTTTTAATGTGCTATACAAAATGCTATCATTATCCAGTTAGATACAATCTGCAATGTGCAGGACCCAATCTATAAAGTTATTCAAATCAAATCATGATCAGTTATGTGTTATAAGTGTTAACCTACTTTTGAAAACTTTGCAGCCTGTCTAAAGAAATATCCAACTAAAAGGTTTGAAAAAACTTAAACATACCTTCATTTGTCTTTCATTTCAGCTGAATAGTTCATTGTTTTGAAATGTATTTGATTGGCATGTTAATGCACATGCCAGCTCATACAAAAATATACAAGTTCATTACATTTTTAGAGTTGCAGAAAAAACTGGCTTTATAGAAACTTTAGCTCAAGACTTATTTTCCAAAATACTTTATATCATTTTTTAACCAAATACATAAGTTATATGAAATAGCTAAAAAATTTTCATATGGACCCCTACTGCCATCTCCTCAGGTAAAACAGATTTTTACAGTTAGACCACTGGCAGTGTGTATATTCTAAATGTATTTTTTCTTATTTTTTTCTTTTTTTGGCAGCCTTTCACTTTCATAGGAAAGTTTTGCAATCCTCACTTTATTCCAAGCAGCTTCCAGAAAATAGAACTATTATGGAATATTTATTCATGGCTTTGTGGCTCTTTTGCTGCTGTCAGGGTGTCATCTAGAAGCAAGAGTCACCACCTTATCCAAAACCTCAACAATTCTTCTGCTCTTATGCAATACCCATCCCTCTCTTGCTCTCTATTTCTGTTGTGTGGTACAAGTTCTAATCACATGGTTCTGTTTACTTGCTCGGCTCTTTCTTATCCCTGGAAAGAAGCTTCCCAAATTACAACACAGGAAACCCAATTACAGCCACAACCCCTCCAGACACACACATCCTGCTGGAGTGACAAGCCAGGGCAGCACGTGCTGCGTGCTAAGGGAGGAAAAGGAATCCCACAAACGTTTTGCAGTTGCAGGCAAAGAGACATCTGCTGCTACCAGCTCCATGTGTCCACTTCCTCACTCATCACATCCATTCTTTTGCTTTTTGTTACTCCTCAGATCTTCTCGCCAAGCCATCAGCTCCTCAGAGGTTAAGACACAGAACACTCTGGAATCTTCCAGGCGTACTCCTCGGTGAAAAATCACTGGCCGCTTTGATGTTTGAGGAACAAACTGGAGGCCAAGTCACGGCACAGGTACACATTTGGAGCCAAGTGAAGAGAGTTCTGTTAAAGACTTGGCAAAGCTAGAATAAAGCAATGGAACCACACACTGGGGTCCAGGCTTACAGCTTATGAGTATTACTGTGCATTTCTAATTTGCTGTAAGGTAATTACATCACTCCTCCTTCATAAATCCAGTACTGCAATAGCAACGAGTTAATATACCCATTTCCCTACTTGTATGATTCACATCTTATCTATCAGCTCAGCTCCAACTTCTACTTTAAAATGACTTCATGTGTAGAATGAGCTTATTAGCTAGTTGCCTTATGTGCGCTCAAACCTACAGCCAAGAAAAAATTAAAGTGAGCATTCAGCTACAGGGGTGTCAAACTCCAGTCCTGGAGGGCCGGATTCCAGCAAAGTTTGGTGATCTTCCTGATCAAACACACCTGATTCAGCTCAGTAGGTAATGAGCATGTTTTGTAGTATAAGAGCAGAGAAATCACCAAACTCTGCAGGAATCTGGTCCTCCAGGACTGGAGTTTGACACCCCTGAGCTATAACATTGGGGGAATAGTTTTATAGCAAAGTGTTAACTGGGATGTGGATGGCACATCATCATTTGTGGCATGATGTACTAATTAGCAAAGTGCCTCAAAAATGTGTAGTGTGTACTGCTGCAACACAACTTATACATTGGATGCATCAGCCAATTAGACTTTCACACCATTCATCTGGTTAGTTGATGCCCATCAAAATGTGAAGCACAGCCTTTCGGCACCGGAATTGAAGTTTTCACACTAGTCAAATTTAAAATACTTACAATAGTAAACAATAGTAAGGTAAGGAACTGATGCTGGATGGTCAGATCTAGATCAGAAACTTCACTCCAGCTCATCCCAAAGAAAGGTATTGAATAGAGCTCCTTCACTTAATGCTTAGGTCACACTACATGATTTTAGCCCAGTTTTAGAGTTGCTGACCAGTTTTTTAATGGATCGTTCTGCAAGTTAGGGAAGACTCGGGGCTCACTCAGTTGTGTAGTGTGAACCCCTTAAAGATGCTCGCCGAGCCATTGCTGACCAGTCACAGATGCCTGGGAGATGTTTGACATGTTGAATGTCTGAGATCCAGTCGAGCAACTGGGTCAACAGCAGTAACTACGTACAACTAATGTGATCACGTAAAGAGCAAACCATGTGTGACTGCACTGCAGAAATAATGTGATTGATTATATCTGTGATCAGTGTAATGGACAGATGAAATAAAGCTGGTGACAGTATGTACGTAATATTGTTAATGGTTTATTAATGTGTGCTCTCACTGTGTTGATATTTGTGTAGGTCTCTTATTTTGACAAGTGAAAAACTATGTAAAAAAAATAGGCAGTTCCAGTTTGAAGGTGGCAATAGTGTGTGTGTATCTTTTTCCCTCTGTTAATATACACATTAGCCAGGTTTTATTTTGTCCTAATAATGGCATCAGTAACAACAAATATAACTGTAAATGTACTGCTGACTCATAGCCTGTGTGATGTATTACACACTCATAGTCTGCGTGATGTACACCGGCTCATAGTCAGCGTGCTATATTGCACACTCATAGCCAGCTATACTGTTCTGTTCTCATGACAAAACCTGTTTTTGGAGAGCAGCCAGGAGTCTGTGATGAAAAATCACGTTGTTCCTGACCCCATGTCGCTGATGCAGTCATGTGGTGTGAAAGCCACAACAAATGAAAAACTCGCAATTACAGCTCAACCAGTCATGTGATGTGAACAGCACAATGACCGATGACTCAAAAATCTCATGTAGTGTGAAACTGGCATAAGAGAAAGTGGTTGCACTGCTCCACAGTCAAATGAAGTTATGGCATTAGGTATGGTTACGTTAGGCTTTTGCGTGACTGCTCAAGAAAGCCCCATTCTACAGTATATATACTGCATATGCTATACAGATTATATTTTGTCTATTCAATGAGATCTGAATTCACTAATTTGAAAGAGTGTCTGGAAACCTTTGGACATAATGTACTTGCAAAATTCGATCATGATTACAACATATTGATTCTGCTGTACAGTAAGTGCAATACATTCTTCTGCATCTCTAGTTTTCAGTAGACATTAGCACAGAAGTTACACTCTTTATGTTTACTGTTTCTAAGGTCCCTGATTCCAATACTAAAGATCCTGTTTAGTGTACTTTAGTTTTCCTTTAACCATCGTGCTCCATTTGATTTTACTGATTGCAAAAACTTTCACATCTTAGGTTTGCAAAATTATTTCCATTTTCTTTTTTTCTGTACATTTTTCACTGGTTTGTAGGTAACACATGAATCCTCATCTTGGCCCTACCCTCATTATTCTAGGCCATTTATGGAATGTTTGGAAAGTTGCCCTCCAGACCAATGCTCCCATAGGACCAACTCTTCTCCGCTGCTTATTATGGTATCTGGCTTGTCTGGTTTTGGATGTTCTTTTGGTCTCCGCTTTGGTGTTTTGTTTCTCAGCAGGGAGTTGTTTGGCATCAATGGCTTACTTGAGCTCAGAACTGTTTTACTCTGCATGCTGTAGCCTTGGTGACAAGTGAAATATGTCATTTCTTTTGGAATAAGCCTGTCATGATGATTTAATCAGTGTCAATACAGACTTTAAATATCCTATGAAAGCATAATTTAATTTTGATTTTGCTGCTGAAATAGAGTCTTCTTCTGTATTGTGAAACAATTCCTTAAGGAGTTCATTAAAGTTGAATAAAACTGAAGTTCCACATTGCTTTCATAAGGAATATGCATCATCATCATGTAATTAATACAGGCACAAAACTGCTAATGGGATATGACATTTAGCTGCTTTCTTCAACTTAACATTGATAATAATTTTTATCCTAAGAAATAAAAAGTGAACATAGTGAATTACTATTGAACATCTCACAACATTTGTGCAATCTTGCAGTTCACAGCTGCCATTGGCTGTAGATGTTAAGTAACTGCTGCCTGGGATGGTAGTAGGCCAAGCAGGGTTATGTGTATGCATGTGTGTTATCTGCTGTGGGTCATTTTGGGTGATGTATAAAAGTAACATTGTTAGAAACAGCTGAGCCTTTCTTTAGTAGATGTATTTGAGCTGAAATGCCCCTGACAGAATTATTTGCTTAGTTCCTAATAAATTGGGCAGTACTTAAAATGCCATGGTTTTGTATGTTTACTCTGTTTGCCGGGATCATTGCTTAACTTGTTTTAGCAAGATAATTATTTCATTATAATGACAAACATTGTTTTGCTGATATAATGTCATAAAACAGAACATAATCTGTTTTAAACAACATTTGTCAGAGGAGCAGAAAAATGAAATCCGCATCTCTGTAAAGTCATTCATTAGGGAGTCATGTCATCTGCTGGTGTTGGTCCACTGTGTTATATCAAGTCCAAAGTCAGCACAGCCATCTACCAGGACATTTCAGAGCACTTCATGCTTCCATCTGCTGAAAAACATTATGGAGATGCGGATTTAATTTTCCAGCAGGACTTGGCACCTGCCCACACTGCCAAAAGTACCAGTGCCTGGTTTAATAACCACAGTATCACTGTGCTCAATTGGCCAGCAAACTCACCTGACCTAAACCCCACAGAGCATCTATGAGCTATTGTCAAGAGGAAGATGAGAGACACCAGAGCCAACAATGCAGACAAGCTGAAGGCTGCTATCAAAGCAACCTGGGCTTCCATACCACCTCAAGAGTGCCACAGGCTAATCACCTTTAAAATAAACAAACACTTGAAATGGACCACTCTGTGTGTAATCTATATCTATAATATATATATATATTATATATATTATATATATAAACCGGATTCCAAAAAGGTTGGGACACTAAACAAATTGTGAATAAAAACTGAATGCAATGATGTGGAGATGGCAAATGTCAATATTTTATTCGT